>JAQOWT010000257.1:0-27578 GCA_030407085.1 Trichopria drosophilae
CATTTTAAATAAATCACTTGAGACGCAGTAGATATTTTAATAATTTTCGAGACCGATAACACATTTTCAAATCATTACTTTAGACGCATCAGGTATTTTCATAATTAGAGACCGATAAAAAATATTAAATATATTACTTTAGACGCAGTAGGTATTTTCATATTAAATGACTTTAATATAAAAAGAAGATTAAATAAATTAGGGGCACGGTAAGTAATATCCTAGGCTTTATGTAAACAAAAGGAAAGAAATAGTTTTCTAATGGTAAGGTTGAAGAAAGGAAAGGTGCGGAAGTAAATTTCTTAAGCCTTCTGGCTGTTAAAAGAAAGATATAGGCTTTTGAAGATAGCTTTAATTAAAGCTTATAGATTTCTTCGATGAAGAAAAAAAGAACTTACCAGCATTATGGAGTAAGATGTTGATAGAGGGAATCGTTGTGGCAGCCTCACCAAAAGATTCATCGATGAGTTGCAGCAGTACTTACCAAACACATTTCCACGTTGAAGTGACAATCGGTATACCTAAAAAATAATTGTTAACATTTCAACAAAGAAATATATAGTTCATATATTTTTTTATATAATGTAATAAATTAAACGGTTTATACTTATCTGAAATTAATTTCTTTTCAATAAACTTCTTAATGCTTCAGTATTCCGTAATTTGGACGTTTTCATTAATTATACAGATTTTGTACTAACCGCGAAAACAGGTTATGGCGCTACGACATACGCATAAACCCACACATGTTTCATATTTAAGCACCCGAACATCGCCTACACTGCCCTGCACTGAAAATCCGGCATAGAATAAAGGTATTACTAGGCGTTTTTTCCCTCCGCGCCTTACGCCATAGGATTAGAAAAATGAACGATAAAAATAGTACTATTCGTACCAAGGGCGTTACTTTTCCGCTCGCAGGCGATCCTCGCGCCCGAAGGTCACGAGTGTTCGCCAGAGGGTGTAAAAGTTGTGCGCCCGTGGTGCGAACAATATTTTTCGATTCTGGAGGCGTAAAGATGGCCATTTCTGCGAATAAAAACACAACAGGGCGTGAAATGATTCGGAAATGGGGCGTAAAATTGCCATTTTACGCATTCTGAATCGAAAAAATATTTGTACGCTTTATTTCGAATAACGCTTCATTATGTACACTCCTGTACGCCTTGTTTAATTCCCAATGAGAATATGGTACACTTAAATATGACTGTCAAAAATGTACTCTTAAAAGTCTACGCGTACCTCCTATGCACTCTCGAAGTACTTTTCTATAAGGAGTACGCATGTACTCTTAAAATGTCTAAATTCACTCTTGTACTCTCGGCAAGCGAAAGGTAACTTAAAAGTACACGGAGGGTACGTACTCCTCGCTGAAGAGTACGTACCCTTCTTGTACTTTTCCCGTACACTTAAAGTGTACGCTTCATTTTTACAAGGGCAGAGACAGAGACAGAGACAGAGACAGAGACAGAGACAGAGACAGAGACAGAGACAGAGACAGAGACAGAGACAGAGACAGAGACAGAGACAGAGACAGAGACAGAGACAGAGACAGAGACAGAGACAGAGACAGAGACAGAGACAGAGACAGAGACAGAGACAGAGACAGAGACAGAGACAGAGACAGAGACAGAGACAGAGACAGAGACAGAGACAGAGACAGAGACAGAGACAGAGACAGAGACAGAGACAGAGACAGAGACAGAGACAGAGACAGAGACAGAGACAGAGACAGAGACAGAGACAGAGACAGAGACAGAGACAGAGACAGAGACAGAGACAGAGACAGAGACAGAGACAGAGACAGAGACAGAGACAGAGACAGAGACAGAGACAGAGACAGAGACAGAGACAGAGACAGAGACAGAGACACAGACAGAGACAGAGACAGAGACAGAGAGACAGAGACAGAGACAGAGACAGAGACAGAGACAGAGAAACAGAGACAGAGACAGAGAGAGAGACAGAGACAGACAGAGACAGAGACAGAGACAGAGACAGAGCCAGAGACAGAGAAAGAGAAAAAGAGACAGAGAGACAGAGACAGAGAGAAAGAGAGACAGAGACAGAGACAGAGACAGAGACAGAGACAGAGACAGAGACAGAGACAGAGACAGAGACAGAGACAGAGACAGAGAGACAGAGATCGCTAAAAATTTGTCAATTCCCATGTGACTGACTAGTTAACGAATTCTTGTAGTTGTTATGAAACAATAGATGATATTACGAGTGCAATGAGTATATTCAAGAAGACGATATGATTTTTTCATTACTGATTTCATCGAAATATTTTAAACTGACGAATAAATCGTAGAGTTTTCGTATCGACTTGAATTTGCTATGTAATACCGGCAGCATATTTCTTATGAATGTAAGGCGACATCTCTGAAGATAAAAATATGGATGACGAACTAGCATATTTAAATACCAAGCGTGTTCTTCACACCAGAATACGTGTTGAAAATCCTGCAAACAAGCTTATATTCAAATTGCCTAGTCCTAATCTCATTGTTCGTAGACAGGTCCGTAGACCGTAATATAAAGATTACCAGAAAAAGAGGACAACACGTCCTTATCCCATTGTATTTTAAAATTTTTCTGTTTTCGTAGACAGGTCCGTAGACTGTAACATAAAGACTAAAAGAAAAAAACTAAATACAACTTCTACACCTATTCGCGCTCAAAATTTGTCAATTCCCATGTGACTGACTAGTTAACGAATTCTTGTAGTTGTTATGAAACAATAGATGATATTACGAGTGCAATGAGTATATTCAAGAAGACGATATGATTTTTTCATTACTGATTTCATCGAAATATTTTAAACTGACGAATAAATCGTAGAGTTTTCGTATCGACTTGAATTTGCTATGTAATACCGGCAGCATATTTCTTATGAATGTAAGGCGACATCTCTGAAGATAAAAATATGGATGACGAACTAGCATATTTAAATACCAAGCGTGTTCTTCACACCAGAATACGTGTTGAAAATCCTGCAAACAAGCTTATATTCAAATTGCCTAGTCCTAATCTCATTGTTCGTAGACAGGTCCGTAGACCGTAATATAAAGATTACCAGAAAAAGAGGACAACACGTCCTTATCCCATTGTATTTTAAAATTTTTCTGTTTTCGTAGACAGGTCCGTAGACTGTAACATAAAGACTAAAAGAAAAAAACTAAATACAACTTCTTAACCTATTCGCGCTCAAAATTTGTCAATTCCCATGTGACTGACTAGTTAACGAATTCTTGTAGTTGTTATGAAACAATAGATGATATTACGAGTGCAATGAGTATATTCAAGAAGACGATATGATTTTTTCATTACTGATTTCATCGAAATATTTTAAACTGACGAATAAATCGTAGAGTTTTCGTATCGACTTGAATTTGCTATGTAATACCGGCAGCATATTTCTTATGAATGTAAGGCGACATCTCTGCAGATAAAAATATGGATGACGAACTAGCATATTTAAATACCAAGCGTGTTCTTCACACCAGAATACGTGTTGAAAATCCTGCAAACAAGCTTATATTCAAATTGCCTAGTCCTAATCTCATTGTTCGTAGACAGGTCCGTAGACCGTAATATAAAGATTACCAGAAAAAGAGGACAACACGTCCTTATCCCATTGTATTTTAAAATTTTTCTGTTTTCGTAGACAGGTCCGTAGACTGTAACATAAAGACTAAAAGAAAAAAACTAAATACAACTTCTACACCTATTCGCGCTCAAAATTTGTCAATTCCCATGTGACTGACTAGTTAACGAATTCTTGTAGTTGTTATGAAACAATAGATGATATTACGAGTGCAATGAGTATATTCAAGAAGACGATATGATTTTTTCATTACTGATTTCATCGAAATATTTTAAACTGACGAATAAATCGTAGAGTTTTCGTATCGACTTGAATTTGCTATGTAATACCGGCAGCATATTTCTTATGAATGTAAGGCGACATCTCTGAAGATAAAAATATGGATGACGAACTAGCATATTTAAATACCAAGCGTGTTCTTCACACCAGAATACGTGTTGAAAATCCTGCAAACAAGCTTATATTCAAATTGCCTAGTCCTAATCTCATTGTTCGTAGACAGGTCCGTAGACCGTAATATAAAGATTACCAGAAAAAGAGGACAACACGTCCTTATCCCATTGTATTTTAAAATTTTTCTGTTTTCGTAGACAGGTCCGTAGACTGTAACATAAAGACTAAAAGAAAAAAACTAAATACAACTTCTACACCTATTCGCGCTCAAAATTTGTCAATTCCCATGTGACTGACTAGTTAACGAATTCTTGTAGTTGTTATGAAACAATAGATGATATTACGAGTGCAATGAGTATATTCAAGAAGACGATATGATTTTTTCATTACTGATTTCATCGAAATATTTTAAACTGACGAATAAATCGTAGAGTTTTCGTATCGACTTGAATTTGCTATGTAATACCGGCAGCATATTTCTTATGAATGTAAGGCGACATCTCTGAAGATAAAAATATGGATGACGAACTAGCATATTTAAATACCAAGCGTGTTCTTCACACCAGAATACGTGTTGAAAATCCTGCAAACAAGCTTATATTCAAATTGCCTAGTCCTAATCTCATTGTTCGTAGACAGGTCCGTAGACCGTAATATAAAGATTACCAGAAAAAGAGGACAACACGTCCTTATCCCATTGTATTTTAAAATTTTTCTGTTTTCGTAGACAGGTCCGTAGACTGTAACATAAAGACTAAAAGAAAAAAACTAAATACAACTTCTACACCTATTCGCGCTCAAAATTTGTCAATTCCCATGTGACTGACTAGTTAACGAATTCTTGTAGTTGTTATGAAACAATAGATGATATTACGAGTGCAATGAGTATATTCAAGAAGACGATATGATTTTTTCATTACTGATTTCATCGAAATATTTTAAACTGACGAATAAATCGTAGAGTTTTCGTATCGACTTGAATTTGCTATGTAATACCGGCAGCATATTTCTTATGAATGTAAGGCGACATCTCTGAAGATAAAAATATGGATGACGAACTAGCATATTTAAATACCAAGCGTGTTCTTCACACCAGAATACGTGTTGAAAATCCTGCAAACAAGCTTATATTCAAATTGCCTAGTCCTAATCTCATTGTTCGTAGACAGGTCCGTAGACCGTAATATAAAGATTACCAGAAAAAGAGGACAACACGTCCTTATCCCATTGTATTTTAAAATTTTTCTGTTTTCGTAGACAGGTCCGTAGACTGTAACATAAAGACTAAAAGAAAAAAACTAAATACAACTTCTACACCTATTCGCGCTCAAAATTTGTCAATTCCCATGTGACTGACTAGTTAACGAATTCTTGTAGTTGTTATGAAACAATAGATGATATTACGAGTGCAATGAGTATATTCAAGAAGACGATATGATTTTTTCATTACTGATTTCATCGAAATATTTTAAACTGACGAATAAATCGTAGAGTTTTCGTATCGACTTGAATTTGCTATGTAATACCGGCAGCATATTTCTTATGAATGTAAGGCGACATCTCTGAAGATAAAAATATGGATGACGAACTAGCATATTTAAATACCAAGCGTGTTCTTCACACCAGAATACGTGTTGAAAATCCTGCAAACAAGCTTATATTCAAATTGCCTAGTCCTAATCTCATTGTTCGTAGACAGGTCCGTAGACCGTAATATAAAGATTACCAGAAAAAGAGGACAACACGTCCTTATCCCATTGTATTTTAAAATTTTTCTGTTTTCGTAGACAGGTCCGTAGACTGTAACATAAAGACTAAAAGAAAAAAACTAAATACAACTTCTTAACCTATTCGCGCTCAAAATTTGTCAATTCCCATGTGACTGACTAGTTAACGAATTCTTGTAGTTGTTATGAAACAATAGATGATATTACGAGTGCAATGAGTATATTCAAGAAGACGATATGATTTTTTCATTACTGATTTCATCGAAATATTTTAAACTGACGAATAAATCGTAGAGTTTTCGTATCGACTTGAATTTGCTATGTAATACCGGCAGCATATTTCTTATGAATGTAAGGCGACATCTCTGAAGATAAAAATATGGATGACGAACTAGCATATTTAAATACCAAGCGTGTTCTTCACACCAGAATACGTGTTGAAAATCCTGCAAACAAGCTTATATTCAAATTGCCTAGTCCTAATCTCATTGTTCGTAGACAGGTCCGTAGACCGTAATATAAAGATTACCAGAAAAAGAGGACAACACGTCCTTATCCCATTGTATTTTAAAATTTTTCTGTTTTCGTAGACAGGTCCGTAGACTGTAACATAAAGACTAAAAGAAAAAAACTAAATACAACTTCTACACCTATTCGCGCTCAAAATTTGTCAATTCCCATGTGACTGACTAGTTAACGAATTCTTGTAGTTGTTATGAAACAATAGATGATATTACGAGTGCAATGAGTATATTCAAGAAGACGATATGATTTTTTCATTACTGATTTCATCGAAATATTTTAAACTGACGAATAAATCGTAGAGTTTTCGTATCGACTTGAATTTGCTATGTAATACCGGCAGCATATTTCTTATGAATGTAAGGCGACATCTCTGAAGATAAAAATATGGATGACGAACTAGCATATTTAAATACCAAGCGTGTTCTTCACACCAGAATACGTGTTGAAAATCCTGCAAACAAGCTTATATTCAAATTGCCTAGTCCTAATCTCATTGTTCGTAGACAGGTCCGTAGACCGTAATATAAAGATTACCAGAAAAAGAGGACAACACGTCCTTATCCCATTGTATTTTAAAATTTTTCTGTTTTCGTAGACAGGTCCGTAGACTGTAACATAAAGACTAAAAGAAAAAAACTAAATACAACTTCTTAACCTATTCGCGCTCAAAATTTGTCAATTCCCATGTGACTGACTAGTTAACGAATTCTTGTAGTTGTTATGAAACAATAGATGATATTACGAGTGCAATGAGTATATTCAAGAAGACGATATGATTTTTTCATTACTGATTTCATCGAAATATTTTAAACTGACGAATAAATCGTAGAGTTTTCGTATCGACTTGAATTTGCTATGTAATACCGGCAGCATATTTCTTATGAATGTAAGGCGACATCTCTGAAGATAAAAATATGGATGACGAACTAGCATATTTAAATACCAAGCGTGTTCTTCACACCAGAATACGTGTTGAAAATCCTGCAAACAAGCTTATATTCAAATTGCCTAGTCCTAATCTCATTGTTCGTAGACAGGTCCGTAGACCGTAATATAAAGATTACCAGAAAAAGAGGACAACACGTCCTTATCCCATTGTATTTTAAAATTTTTCTGTTTTCGTAGACAGGTCCGTAGACTGTAACATAAAGACTAAAAGAAAAAAACTAAATACAACTTCTACACCTATTCGCGCTCAAAATTTGTCAATTCCCATGTGACTGACTAGTTAACGAATTCTTGTAGTTGTTATGAAACAATAGATGATATTACGAGTGCAATGAGTATATTCAAGAAGACGATATGATTTTTTCATTACTGATTTCATCGAAATATTTTAAACTGACGAATAAATCGTAGAGTTTTCGTATCGACTTGAATTTGCTATGTAATACCGGCAGCATATTTCTTATGAATGTAAGGCGACATCTCTGAAGATAAAAATATGGATGACGAACTAGCATATTTAAATACCAAGCGTGTTCTTCACACCAGAATACGTGTTGAAAATCCTGCAAACAAGCTTATATTCAAATTGCCTAGTCCTAATCTCATTGTTCGTAGACAGGTCCGTAGACCGTAATATAAAGATTACCAGAAAAAGAGGACAACACGTCCTTATCCCATTGTATTTTAAAATTTTTCTGTTTTCGTAGACAGGTCCGTAGACTGTAACATAAAGACTAAAAGAAAAAAACTAAATACAACTTCTACACCTATTCGCGCTCAAAATTTGTCAATTCCCATGTGACTGACTAGTTAACGAATTCTTGTAGTTGTTATGAAACAATAGATGATATTACGAGTGCAATGAGTATATTCAAGAAGACGATATGATTTTTTCATTACTGATTTCATCGAAATATTTTAAACTGACGAATAAATCGTAGAGTTTTCGTATCGACTTGAATTTGCTATGTAATACCGGCAGCATATTTCTTATGAATGTAAGGCGACATCTCTGAAGATAAAAATATGGATGACGAACTAGCATATTTAAATACCAAGCGTGTTCTTCACACCAGAATACGTGTTGAAAATCCTGCAAACAAGCTTATATTCAAATTGCCTAGTCCTAATCTCATTGTTCGTAGACAGGTCCGTAGACCGTAATATAAAGATTACCAGAAAAAGAGGACAACACGTCCTTATCCCATTGTATTTTAAAATTTTTCTGTTTTCGTAGACAGGTCCGTAGACTGTAACATAAAGACTAAAAGAAAAAAACTAAATACAACTTCTACACCTATTCGCGCTCAAAATTTGTCAATTCCCATGTGACTGACTAGTTAACGAATTCTTGTAGTTGTTATGAAACAATAGATGATATTACGAGTGCAATGAGTATATTCAAGAAGACGATATGATTTTTTCATTACTGATTTCATCGAAATATTTTAAACTGACGAATAAATCGTAGAGTTTTCGTATCGACTTGAATTTGCTATGTAATACCGGCAGCATATTTCTTATGAATGTAAGGCGACATCTCTGAAGATAAAAATATGGATGACGAACTAGCATATTTAAATACCAAGCGTGTTCTTCACACCAGAATACGTGTTGAAAATCCTGCAAACAAGCTTATATTCAAATTGCCTAGTCCTAATCTCATTGTTCGTAGACAGGTCCGTAGACCGTAATATAAAGATTACCAGAAAAAGAGGACAACACGTCCTTATCCCATTGTATTTTAAAATTTTTCTGTTTTCGTAGACAGGTCCGTAGACTGTAACATAAAGACTAAAAGAAAAAAACTAAATACAACTTCTACACCTATTCGCGCTCAAAATTTGTCAATTCCCATGTGACTGACTAGTTAACGAATTCTTGTAGTTGTTATGAAACAATAGATGATATTACGAGTGCAATGAGTATATTCAAGAAGACGATATGATTTTTTCATTACTGATTTCATCGAAATATTTTAAACTGACGAATAAATCGTAGAGTTTTCGTATCGACTTGAATTTGCTATGTAATACCGGCAGCATATTTCTTATGAATGTAAGGCGACATCTCTGAAGATAAAAATATGGATGACGAACTAGCATATTTAAATACCAAGCGTGTTCTTCACACCAGAATACGTGTTGAAAATCCTGCAAACAAGCTTATATTCAAATTGCCTAGTCCTAATCTCATTGTTCGTAGACAGGTCCGTAGACCGTAATATAAAGATTACCAGAAAAAGAGGACAACACGTCCTTATCCCATTGTATTTTAAAATTTTTCTGTTTTCGTAGACAGGTCCGTAGACTGTAACATAAAGACTAAAAGAAAAAAACTAAATACAACTTCTACACCTATTCGCGCTCAAAATTTGTCAATTCCCATGTGACTGACTAGTTAACGAATTCTTGTAGTTGTTATGAAACAATAGATGATATTACGAGTGCAATGAGTATATTCAAGAAGACGATATGATTTTTTCATTACTGATTTCATCGAAATATTTTAAACTGACGAATAAATCGTAGAGTTTTCGTATCGACTTGAATTTGCTATGTAATACCGGCAGCATATTTCTTATGAATGTAAGGCGACATCTCTGCAGATAAAAATATGGATGACGAACTAGCATATTTAAATACCAAGCGTGTTCTTCACACCAGAATACGTGTTGAAAATCCTGCAAACAAGCTTATATTCAAATTGCCTAGTCCTAATCTCATTGTTCGTAGACAGGTCCGTAGACCGTAATATAAAGATTACCAGAAAAAGAGGACAGCACGTCCTTATCCCATTGTCGTTTAAAATTTTTCTGTTTTCGTAGACAGGTCCGTAGACTGTAACATAAAGACTAAAAGAAAAAAACTAAATACAACTTCTACACCTATTCGCGCTCAAAATTTGTCAATTCCCATGTGACTGACTAGTTAACGAATTCTTGTAGTTGTTATGAAACAATAGATGATATTACGAGTGCAATGAGTATATTCAAGAAGACGATATGATTTTTTCATTACTGATTTCATCGAAATATTTTAAACTGACGAATAAATCGTAGAGTTTTCGTATCGACTTGAATTTGCTATGTAATACCGGCAGCATATTTCTTATGAATGTAAGGCGACATCTCTGCAGATAAAAATATGGATGACGAACTAGCATATTTAAATACCAAGCGTGTTCTTCACACCAGAATACGTCTTGAAAATCCTGCAAACAAGCTTATATCCAAATTGCCTAGTCCTAATTTCATTGTTCGTAGACAGGTCCGTAGACCGTAATATAAAGATTACCAGAAAAAGAGGACAGCACGTCCTTATCCCATTGTCGTTTAAAATTTTTCTGTTTTCGTAGACAGGTCCGTAGACTGTAACATAAAGACTAAAAGAAAAAAACTAAATACAACTTCTACACCTATTCGCGCTCAAAATTTGTCAATTCCCACGTGACTGACTAGTTAACGAATTCTTGTAGTTGTTATGAAACAATAGATGATATTACGAGTGCAATGAGTATATTCAAGAAGACGATATGATTTTTTCATTACTGATTTCATCGAAATATTTTAAACTGACGAATAAATCGTAGAGTTTTCGTATCGACTTGAATTTGCTATGTAATACCGGCAGCATATTTCTTATGAATGTAAGGCGACATCTCTGCAGATAAAAATATGGATGACGAACTAGCATATTTAAATACCAAGCGTGTTCTTCACACCAGAATACGTGTTGAAAATCCTGCAAACAAGCTTATATTCAAATTGCCTAGTCCTAATCTCATTGTTCGTAGACAGGTCCGTAGACCGTAATATAAAGATTACCAGAAAAAGAGGACAGCACGTCCTTATCCCATTGTCGTTTAAAATTTTTCTGTTTTCGTAGACAGGTCCGTAGACTGTAACATAAAGACTAAAAGAAAAAAACTAAATACAACTTCTACACCTATTCGCGCTAAAAATTTGTCAATTCCCATGTGACTGACTAGTTAACGAATTCTTGTAGTTGTTATGAAACAATAGATGATATTACGAGTGCAATGAGTATATTCAAGAAGACGATATGATTTTTTCATTACTGATTTCATCGAAATATTTTAAACTGACGAATAAATCGTAGAGTTTTCGTATCGACTTGAATTTGCTATGTAATACCGGCAGCATATTTCTTATGAATGTAAGGCGACATCTCTGCAGATAAAAATATGGATGACGAACTAGCATATTTAAATACCAAGCGTGTTCTTCACACCAGAATACGTGTTGAAAATCCTGCAAACAAGCTTATATTCAAATTGCCTAGTCCTAATCTCATTTGTTCGTAGACAGGTCCGTAGACCGTAATATAAAGATTACCAGAAAAAGAGGACAACACGTCCTTATCCCATTGTCGTTTAAAATTTTTCTGTTTTCGTAGACAGGTCCGTAGACTGTAACATAAAGACTAAAAGAAAAAAACTAAATACAACTTCTACACCTATTTGCGCTCAAAATTTGTCAATTACCATGTGACTGACTAGTTAACGAATTCTTGTAGTTGTTATGAAACAATAGATGATATTACGAGTGCAATGAGTATATTCAAAAAGACGATATGATTTTTTCATTACTGATTTCATCGAAATATTTTAAACTGACGAATAAATCGTAGAGTTTTCGTATCGACTTGAATTTGCTATGTAATACCGGATGCATATTTCTTATGAATGTAAGGCGACATCTCTGAAGATAAAAATATGGATGACGAACTAGCATATTTAAATACCAAGCGTGTTCTTCACACCAGAATACGTCTTGAAAATCCTGCAAACAAGCTTATATTCAAATTGCCTAGTCCTAATCTCATTGTTCGTAGACAGGTCCGTAGACCGTAATATAAAGATTACCAGAAAAAGAGGAAAACACGTCCTTATCCCATTGTCGTTTAAAATTTTTCTGTTTTCGTAGACAGGTCCGTAGACTGTAACATAAAGACTAAAAGAAAAAAACTAAATACAACTTCTTTACCTATATCGCTCAAAATTTGTCAATTCCCATGTGACTGACTAGTTAATTAATTCTTGTAGTTGTTATGAAACAATAGATGATATTACGAGTGGAATGAGTATATTCAAGAAGACGATATGATTTTTTCATTGCTGATTTCATCGAAATATTTTAAACTGACGAATAAATCGTAGAGTTTTCGTATCGACTTGAATTTGCTATGTAATACCGGATGCATATTTCTTATGAATGTAAGGCGACATCTCTGAAGATAAAAATATGGATGACGAACTAGCATATTTAAATACCAAGCGTGTTCTTCACACCAGAATACGTCTTGAAAATCCTGCAAACAAGCTTATATTCAAATTGCCTAGTCCTAATCTCATTGTTCGTAGACAGGTTCGTAGACCGTAATATAAAGATTACCAGAAAAAGAGGAAAACACGTCCTTATCCCATTGTCGTTTAAAATTTTTCTGTTTTCGTAGACAGGTCCGTAGACTGTAACATAAAGACTAAAAGAAACAAACTAAATACAACTTCTTTACCTATTATCGCTCAAAATTTATCAATTCACATGTGACTGACTAGTTAATTAATTCTTGTAGTTGTTAAGAAACAATAGATGATATTACGAGTGGAATGAGTGTATTCAAGAAGACGATATGATTTTTTCATTGCTGATTTCATCGAAATATTTTAAACTGACGAATAAATCGTAGAGTTTTCGTATCGACTTGAATTTGCTATGTAATACCGGATGCATATTTCTTATGAATGTAAGGCGACATCTCTGAAGTTAAAAATATGGATGACGAACTAGCATATTTAAATACCAAGCGTGTTCTTCACACCAGAATACGTCTTGAAAATCCTGCAAACAAGCTTATATTCAAATTGCCTAGTCCTAATCTCATTGTTCGTAGACAGGTTCGTAGACCGTAATATAAAGATTACCAGAAAAAGAGGAAAACACGTCCTTATCCCATTGTCGTTTAAAATTTTTCTGTTTTCGTAGACAGGTCCGTAGACTGTAACATAAAGACTAAAGGAAAAAAACTAAATACAACTTCTTTACCTATTATCGCTCAAAATTTATCAATTCACATGTGACTGACTAGTTAATTAATTCTTGTAGTTGTTATGAAACAATAGATGATATTACGAGTGGAATGAGTATATTCAAGAAGACGATATGATTTTTTCATTGCTGATTTCATCGAAATATTTTAAACTGACGAATAAATCGTAGAGTTTTCGTATCGACTTGAATTTGCTATGTAATACCGGATGCATATTTCTTATGAATGTAAGGCGACATCTCTGAAGATAAAAATATGGATGACGAACTAGCATATTTAAATACCAAGCGTGTTCTTCACACCAGAATACGTCTTGAAAATCCTGCAAACAAGCTTATATTCAAATTGCCTAGTCCTAATCTCATTGTTCGTAGACAGGTTCGTAGACCGTAATATAAAGATTACCAGAAAAAGAGGAAAACACGTCCTTATCCCATTGTCGTTTAAAATTTTTCTGTTTTCGTAGACAGGTCCGTAGACTGTAACATAAAGACTAAAAGAAACAAACTAAATACAACTTCTTTACCTATTATCGCTCAAAATTTATCAATTCACATGTGACTGACTAGTTAATTAATTCTTGTAGTTGTTAAGAAACAATAGATGATATTACGAGTGGAATGAGTGTATTCAAGAAGACGATATGATTTTTTCATTGCTGATTTCATCGAAATATTTTAAACTGACGAATAAATCGTAGAGTTTTCGTATCGACTTGAATTTGCTATGTAATACCGGATGCATATTTCTTATGAATGTAAGGCGACATCTCTGAAGTTAAAAATATGGATGACGAACTAGCATATTTAAATACCAAGCGTGTTCTTCACACCAGAATACGTCTTGAAAATCCTGCAAACAAGCTTATATTCAAATTGCCTAGTCCTAATCTCATTGTTCGTAGACAGGTTCGTAGACCGTAATATAAAGATTACCAGAAAAAGAGGAAAACACGTCCTTATCCCATTGTCGTTTAAAATTTTTCTGTTTTCGTAGACAGGTCCGTAGACTGTAACATAAAGACTAAAAGAAAAAAACTAAATACAACTTCTACACCTATTCGCGCTAAAAATTTGTCAATTCCCATGTGACTGACTAGTTAACGAATTCTTGTAGTTGTTATGAAACAATAGATGATATTACGAGTGGAATGAGTATATTCAAGAAGACGATATGATTTTTTCATTGCTGATTTCATCGAAATATTTTAAACTGACGAATAAATCGTAGAGTTTTCGTATCGACTTGAATTTGCTATGTAATACCGGATGCATATTTCTTATGAATGTAAGGCGACATCTCTGAAGATAAAAATATGGATGACGAACTAGCATATTTAAATACCAAGCGTGTTCTTCACACCAGAATACGTCTTGAAAATCCTGCAACAAGCTTATATTCAAATTGCCTAGTCCTAATCTCATTGTTCGTAGACAGGTTCGTAGACCGTAATATAAAGATTACCAGAATAAGAGGAAAACACGTCCTTATCCCATTGTCGTTTAAAATTTTTCTGTTTTCGTAGACAGGTCCGTAGACTGTAACATAAACACTAAAAGAAAAAAACTAAATACAACTTCGTAACCTATTTTCGCTGAAAATTTGTCAATTCCCATGTGACTGACTAGTTAACGAATTCTTGTAGTTGTTATGAAACAATAGATGATATTACGAGTGGAATGAGTATATTCAAGAAGACGATATGATTTGTTCATTGCTGATTTCATCGAAATATTTTAAACTGACGAATAAATCGTAGAGTTTTCGTATCGACTTGAATTTGCTATGTAATACCGGATGCATATTTCTTATGAATGTAAGGCGACATCTCTGAAGATAAAAATATGGATGACGAACTAGCATATTTAAATACCAAGCGTGTTCTTCACACCAGAATACGTCTTGAAAATCCTGCAAACAAGCTTATATTCAAATTGCCTAGTCCTAATCTCATTGTTCGTAGACAGGTTCGTAGACCGTAATATAAAGATTACCAGAAAAAGAGGAAAACACGTCCTTATCCCATTGTCGTTTAAAATTTTTCTGTTTTCGTAGACAGGTCCGTAGACTGTAACATAAAGACTAAAAGAAAAAAACTAAATACAACTTCTTTACCTATTATCGCTCAAAATTTATCAATTCACATGTGACTGACTAGTTAATTAATTCTTGTAGTTGTTATGAAACAATAGATGATATTACGAGTGGAATGAGTATATTCAAGAAGACGATATGATTTTTTCATTGCTGATTTCATCGAAATATTTTAAACTGACGAATAAATCGTAGAGTTTTCGTATCGACTTGAATTTGCTATGTAATACCGGATGCATATTTCTTATGAATGTAAGGCGACATCTCTGAAGATAAAAATATGGATGACGAACTAGCATATTTAAATACCAAGCGTGTTCTTCACACCAGAATACGTGTTGAAAATCCTGGAAACAAGCTTATATTCAAATTGCCTAGTCCTAATCTCATTTGTTCGTAGACAGGTCCGTAGACCGTAATATAAAGATTACCAGAAAAAGAGGACAACACGTCCTTATTCCATTGTATTATAAATTTTTCTGTTTTCGTAGACAGGTCCGTAGACTGTAACATAAAGACTAAAAGGAAAAAACTAAATACAACTTCTACACCTATTTGCGCTCAAAATTTGTCAATTCCCATGTGACTGACTAGTTAACGAATTCTTGTAGTTGTTATGAAACAATAGATGATATTACGAGTGCAATGAGTATATTCAAGAAGACGATATGATTTTTTCATTACTGATTTCATCGAAATATTTTAAACTGACGAATAAATCGTAGAGTTTTCGTATCGACTTGAATTTGCTATGTAATACCGGATGCATATTTCTTATGAATGTAAGGCGACATCTCTGAAGATAAAAATATGGATGACGAACTAGCATATTTAAATACCAAGCGTGTTCTTCACACCAGAATACGTGTTGAAAATCCTGGAAACAAGCTTATATTCAAATTGCCTAGTCCTAATCTCATTTGTTCGTAGACAGGTCCGTAGACCGTAATATAAAGATTACCAGAAAAAGAGGACAACACGTCCTTATCCCATTGTATTTTAAAATTTTTCTGTTTTCGTAGACAGGTCCGTTGACTGTAACATAAAGACTAAAAGAAAAAAACTACATACAACTTCTACACCTATTCGCGCTCAAAATTTGTCAATTCCCATGTGACTGACTAGTTAACGAATTCTTGTAGTTGTTATGAAACAATAGATGATATTACGAGTGCATTGAGTATATTCAAGAAGACGATACGATTTTTTCATTGCTGATTTCATCGAAATATTTTAAACTGACGAATAAATCGTAGAGTTTTCGTATCGACTTGAATTTGCTATGTAATACCGGATGCATATTTCTTATGAATGTAAGGCGACATCTCTGAAGATAAAAATATGGAAGACGAACTAGCATATTTAAATACCAAGCGTGTTCTTCCCACCAGAATACGTGTTGAAAATCTTGCAAACAAGCTTATATTCAAATTGCCTAGTCCTAATCTCATTGTTCGTAGACAGGTCCGGAGACCGTAATATAAAGATTACCAGAAAAAGAGGAAAACACGTCCTTATCCCATTGTCGTTTAAAATTTTTCTGTTTTCGTAGACAGGTCCGTTGACTGTAACATAAAGACTAAAAGAAAAAAACTACATACAACTTCTACACCTATTCGCGCTCAAAATTTGTCAATTCCCATGTGACTGACTAGTTAACGAATTCTTGTAGTTGTTATGAAACAATAGATGATATTACGAGTGCATTGAGTATATTCAAGAAGACGATACGATTTTTTCATTGCTGATTTCATCGAAATATTTTAAACTGACGAATAAATCGTAGAGTTTTCGTATCGACTTGAATTTGCTATGTAATACCGGATGCATATTTCTTATGAATGTAAGGCGACATCTCTGAAGATAAAAATATGGAAGACGAACTAGCATATTTAAATACCAAGCGTGTTCTTCCCACCAGAATACGTGTTGAAAATCTTGCAAACAAGCTTATATTCAAATTGCCTAGTCCTAATCTCATTGTTCGTAGACAGGTCCGTAGACCGTAATATAAAGATTACCAGAAAAAGAGGAAAACACGTCCTTATCCCATTGTCGTTTAAAATTTTTCTGTTTTCGTAGACAGGTCCGTTGACTGTAACATAAAGACTAAAAGAAAAAAACTAAATACAACTTCTACACCTATTCGCGCTCAAAATTTGTCAATTCCCATGTGACTGACTAGTTAACGAATTCTTGTAGTTGTTATGAAACAATAGATGATATTACGAGTGCATTGAGTATATTCAAGAAGACGATACGATTTTTTCATTGCTGATTTCATCGAAATATTTTAAACTGACGAATAAATCGTAGAGTTTTCGTATCGACTTGAATTTGCTATGTAATACCGGATGCATATTTCTTATGAATGTAAGGCGACATCTCTGAAGATAAAAATATGGAAGACGAACTAGCATATTTAAATACCAAGCGTGTTCTTCCCACCAGAATACGTGTTGAAAATCTTGCAAACAAGCTTATATTCAAATTGCCTAGTCCTAATCTCATTGTTCGTAGACAGGTCCGTAGACCGTAATATAAAGATTACCAGAAAAAGAGGAAAACACGTCCTTATCCCATTGTCGTTTAAAATTTTTCTGTTTTCGTAGACAGGTCCGTAGACTGTAACATAAAGACTAAAAGAAAAAAACTAAATACAACTTCTACACCTATTCGCGCTCAAAATTTGTCAATTCCCATGTGACTGACTAGTTAACGAATTCTTGTAGTTGTTATGAAACAATAGATGATATTACGAGTGCATTGAGTATATTCAAGAAGACGATACGATTTTTTCATTGCTGATTTCATCGAAATATTTTAAACTGACGAATAAATCGTAGAGTTTTCGTATCGACTTGAATTTGCTATGTAATACCGGATGCATATTTCTTATGAATGTAAGGCGACATCTCTGAAGATAAAAATATGGAAGACGAACTAGCATATTTAAATACCAAGCGTGTTCTTCCCACCAGAATACGTGTTGAAAATCTTGCAAACAAGCTTATATTCAAATTGCCTAGTCCTAATCTCATTGTTCGTAGACAGGTCCGTAGACCGTAATATAAAGATTACCAGAAGAAGAGGAAAACACGTCCTTATCCCACTGTCGTTTAAAATTTTTCTGTTTTCGTAGACAGGTCCGTTGACTGTAACATAAAGACTAAAAGAAAAAAACTACATACAACTTCTACACCTATTCGCGCTCAAAATTTGTCAATTCCCATGTGACTGACTAGTTAACGAATTCTTGTAGTTGTTATGAAACAATAGATGATATTACGAGTGCATTGAGTATATTCAAGAAGACGATACGATTTTTTCATTGCTGATTTCATCGAAATATTTTAAACTGACGAATAAATCGTAGAGTTTTCGTATCGACTTGAATTTGCTATGTAATACCGGATGCATATTTCTTATGAATGTAAGGCGACATCTCTGAAGATAAAAATATGGAAGACGAACTAGCATATTTAAATACCAAGCGTGTTCTTCCCACCAGAATACGTGTTGAAAATCTTGCAAACAAGCCTATATTCAAATTGCCTAGTCCTAATCTCATTGTTCGTAGACAGGTCCGTAGACCGTAATATAAAGATTACCAGAAAAAGAGGAAAACACGTCCTTATCCCATTGTCGTTTAAAATTTTTCTGTTTTCGTAGACAGGTCCGTTGACTGTAACATAAAGACTAAAAGAAAAAAACTACATACAACTTCTACACCTATTCGCGCTCAAAATTTGTCAATTCCCATGTGACTGACTAGTTAACTAATTCTTGTAGTTGTTATGAAACAATAGATGATATTACGAGTGCATTGAGTATATTCAAGAAGACGATATGATTTTTTCATTGCTGATTTCATCGAAATATTTTAAACTGACGAATAAATCGTAGAGTTTTCGTATCGACTTGAATTTGCTATGTAATACCGGATGCATATTTCTTATGAATGTAAGGCGACATCTCTGAAGTTAAAAATATGGATGACGAACTAGCATATTTAAATACCAAGCGTGTTCTTCACACCAGAATACGTCTTGAAAATCCTGCAAACAAGCTTATATTCAAATTGCCTAGTCCTAATCTCATTGTTCGTAGACAGGTTCGTAGACCGTAATATAAAGATTACCAGAAAAAGAGGAAAACACGTCCTTATCCCATTGTCGTTTAAAATTTTTCTGTTTTCGTAGACAGGTCCGTAGACTGTAACATAAAGACTAAAAGAAACAAACTAAATACAACTTCTTTACCTATTATCGCTCAAAATTTATCAATTCACATGTGACTGACTAGTTAATTAATTCTTGTAGTTGTTAAGAAACAATAGATGATATTACGAGTGGAATGAGTGTATTCAAGAAGACGATATGATTTTTTCATTGCTGATTTCATCGAAATATTTTAAACTGACGAATAAATCGTAGAGTTTTCGTATCGACTTGAATTTGCTATGTAATACCGGATGCATATTTCTTATGAATGTAAGGCGACATCTCTGAAGATAAAAATATGGATGACGAACTAGCATATTTAAATACCAAGCGTGTTCTTCACACCAGAATACGTCTTGAAAATCCTGCAAACAAGCTTATATTCAAATTGCCTAGTCCTAATCTCATTGTTCGTAGACAGGTCCGTAGACCGTAATATAAAGATTACCAGAAAAAGAGGAAAACACGTCCTTATCCCATTGTCGTTTAAAATTTTTCTGTTTTCGTAGACAGGTCCGTTGACTGTAACATAAAGACTAAAAGAAAAAAACTACATACAACTTCTACACCTATTCGCGCTCAAAATTTGTCAATTCCCATGTGACTGACTAGTTAACGAATTCTTGTAGTTGTTATGAAACAATAGATGATATTACGAGTGCATTGAGTATATTCAAGAAGACGATACGATTTTTTCATTGCTGATTTCATCGAAATATTTTAAACTGACGAATAAATCGTAGAGTTTTCGTATCGACTTGAATTTGCTATGTAATACCGGATGCATATTTCTTATGAATGTAAGGCGACATCTCTGAAGATAAAAATATGGAAGACGAACTAGCATATTTAAATACCAAGCGTGTTCTTCCCACCAGAATACGTGTTGAAAATCTTGCAAACAAGCTTATATTCAAATTGCCTAGTCCTAATCTCATTGTTCGTAGACAGGTCCGTAGACCGTAATATAAAGATTACCAGAAAAAGAGGAAAACACGTCCTTATCCCATTGTCGTTTAAAATTTTTCTGTTTTCGTAGACAGGTCCGTTGACTGTAACATAAAGACTAAAAGAAAAAAACTAAATACAACTTCTACACCTATTCGCGCTCAAAATTTGTCAATTCCCATGTGACTGACTAGTTAACGAATTCTTGTAGTTGTTATGAAACAATAGATGATATTACGAGTGCATTGAGTATATTCAAGAAGACGATACGATTTTTTCATTGCTGATTTCATCGAAATATTTTAAACTGACGAATAAATCGTAGAGTTTTCGTATCGACTTGAATTTGCTATGTAATACCGGATGCATATTTCTTATGAATGTAAGGCGACATCTCTGAAGATAAAAATATGGAAGACGAACTAGCATATTTAAATACCAAGCGTGTTCTTCCCACCAGAATACGTGTTGAAAATCCTGCAAACAAGCTTATATTCAAATTGCCTAGTCCTAATCTCATTGTTCGTAGACAGGTCCGTAGACCGTAATATAAAGATTACCAGAAAAAGAGGAAAACACGTCCTTATCCCATTGTCGTTTAAAATTTTTCTGTTTTCGTAGACAGGTCCGTTGACTGTAACATAAAGACTAAAAGAAAAAAACTAAATACAACTTCCTTACCTATTATCGCTCAAAATTTGTCAATTCCCATGTGACTGACTAGTTAACGAATTCTTGTAGTTGTTATGAAACAATAGATGATATTACGAGTGCATTGAGTATATTCAAGAAGACGATATGATTTTTTCATTGCTGATTTCATCGAAATATTTTAAACTGACGAATAAATCGTACAGTTTTCGTATCGACTTGAATTTGCTATGTAATACCGGATGCATATTTCTTATGAATGTAAGGCGACATCTCTGAAGATAAAAATATGGAAAACGAACTAGCATATTTAAATACCAAGCGTGTTCTTCCCACCAGAATACGTCTTGAAAATCCTGCAAACAAGCTTATATTCAAATTGCCTAGTCCTAATCTCATTGTTCGTAGACAGGTCCGGAGACCGTAATATAAAGATTACCAGAAAAAGAGGAAAACACGTCCTTATCCCATTGTCGTTTAAAATTTTTCTGTTTTCGTAGACAGGTCCGTTGACTGTAACATAAAGACTAAAAGAAAAAAACTAAATACAACTTCTACACCTATTCGCGCTCAAAATTTGTCAATTCCCATGTGACTGACTAGTTAACGAATTCTTGTAGTTGTTATGAAACAATAGATGATATTACGAGTGCATTGAGTATATTCAAGAAGACGATACGATTTTTTCATTGCTGATTTCATCGAAATATTTTAAACTGACGAATAAATCGTAGAGTTTTCGTATCGACTTGAATTTGCTATGTAATACCGGATGCATATTTCTTATGAATGTAAGGCGACATCTCTGAAGATAAAAATATGGAAGACGAACTAGCATATTTAAATACCAAGCGTGTTCTTCCCACCAGAATACGTGTTGAAAATCTTGCAAACAAGCTTATATTCAAATTGCCTAGTCCTAATCTCATTGTTCGTAGACAGGTCCGTAGACCGTAATATAAAGATTACCAGAAAAAGAGGAAAACACGTCCTTATCCCATTGTCGTTTAAAATTTTTCTGTTTTCGTAGACAGGTCCGTTGACTGTAACATAAAGACTAAAAGAAAAAAACTACATACAACTTCTACACCTATTATCGCTCAAAATTTGTCAATTCCCATGTGACTGACTAGTTAACTAATTCTTGTAGTTGTTATGAAACAATAGATGATATTACGAGTGCATTGAGTATATTCAAGAATACGATATGATTTTTTCATTGCTGATTTCATCGAAATATTTTAAACTGACGAATAAATCGTAGAGTTTTCGTATCGACTTGAATTTGCTATGTAATACCGGATGCATATTTCTTATGAATGTAAGGCGACATCTCTGAAGATAAAAATATGGAAGACGAACTAGCATATTTAAATACCAAGCGTGTTCTTCCCACCAGAATACGTGTTGAAAATCTTGCAAACAAGCTTATATTCAAATTGCCTAGTCCTAATCTCATTGTTCGTAGACAGGTCCGTAGACCGTAATATAAAGATTACCAGAAAAAGAGGAAAACACGTCCTTATCCCATTGTCGTTTAAAATTTTTCTGTTTTCGTAGACAGGTCCGTTGACTGTAACATAAAGACTAAAAGAAAAAAACTAAATACAACTTCTACACCTATTCGCGCTCAAAATTTGTCAATTCCCATGTGACTGACTAGTTAACGAATTCTTGTAGTTGTTATGAAACAATAGATGATATTACGAGTGCATTGAGTATATTCAAGAAGACGATACGATTTTTTCATTGCTGATTTCATCGAAATATTTTAAACTGACGAATAAATCGTAGAGTTTTCGTATCGACTTGAATTTGCTATGTAATACCGGATGCATATTTCTTATGAATGTAAGGCGACATCTCTGAAGATAAAAATATGGAAGACGAACTAGCATATTTAAATACCAAGCGTGTTCTTCCCACCAGAATACGTGTTGAAAATCTTGCAAACAAGCTTATATTCAAATTGCCTAGTCCTAATCTCATTGTTCGTAGACAGGTCCGTAGACCGTAATATAAAGATTACCAGAAAAAGAGGAAAACACGTCCTTATCCCATTGTCGTTTAAAATTTTTCTGTTTTCGTAGACAGGTCCGTAGACTGTAACATAAAGACTAAAAGAAAAAAACTAAATACAACTTCCTTACCTATTATCGCTCAAAATTTGTCAATTCCCATGTGACTGACTAGTTAACGAATTCTTGTAGTTGTTATGAAACAATAGATGATATTACGAGTGCATTGAGTATATTCAAGAAGACGATACGATTTTTTCATTGCTGATTTCATCGAAATATTTTAAACTGACGAATAAATCGTAGAGTTTTCGTATCGACTTGAATTTGCTATGTAATACCGGATGCATATTTCTTATGAATGTAAGGCGACATCTCTGAAGATAAAAATATGGAAGACGAACTAGCATATTTAAATACCAAGCGTGTTCTTCCCACCAGAATACGTGTTGAAAATCTTGCAAACAAGCTTATATTCAAATTGCCTAGTCCTAATCTCATTGTTCGTAGACAGGTCCGTAGACCGTAATATAAAGATTACCAGAAAAAGAGGAAAACACGTCCTTATCCCATTGTCGTTTAAAATTTTTCTGTTTTCGTAGACAGGTCCGTTGACTGTAACATAAAGACTAAAAGAAAAAAACTACATACAACTTCTACACCTATTCGCGCTCAAAATTTGTCAATTCCCATGTGACTGACTAGTTAACGAATTCTTGTAGTTGTTATGAAACAATAGATGATATTACGAGTGCATTGAGTATATTCAAGAAGACGATATGATTTTTTCATTGCTGATTTCATCGAAATATTTTAAACTGACGAATAAATCGTAGAGTTTTCGTATCGACTTGAATTTGCTATGTAATACCGGATGCATATTTCTTATGAATGTAAGGCGACATCTCTGAAGATAAAAATATGGAAGACGAACTAGCATATTTAAATACCAAGCGTGTTCCTCCCACCAGAATACGTCTTGAAAATCCTGCAAACAAGCTTATATTCAAATTGCCTAGTCCTAATCTCATTGTTCGTAGACAGGTCCGTAGACCGTAATATAAAGATTACCAGAAAAAGAGGAAAACACGTCCTTATCCCATTGTCGTTTAAAATTTTTCTGTTTTCGTAGACAGGTCCGTTGACTGTAACATAAAGACTAAAAGAAAAAAACTACATACAACTTCTACACCTATTCGCGCTCAAAATTTGTCAATTCCCATGTGACTGACTAGTTAACGAATTCTTGTAGTTGTTATGAAACAATAGATGATATTACGAGTGCATTGAGTATATTCAAGAAGACGATACGATTTTTTCATTGCTGATTTCATCGAAATATTTTAAACTGACGAATAAATCGTAGAGTTTTCGTATCGACTTGAATTTGCTATGTAATACCGGATGCATATTTCTTATGAATGTAAGGCGACATCTCTGAAGATAAAAATATGGAAGACGAACTAGCATATTTAAATACCAAGCGTGTTCTTCCCACCAGAATACGTGTTGAAAATCTTGCAAACAAGCTTATATTCAAATTGCCTAGTCCTAATCTCATTGTTCGTAGACAGGTCCGGAGACCGTAATATAAAGATTACCAGAAAAAGAGGAAAACACGTCCTTATCCCATTGTCGTTTAAAATTTTTCTGTTTTCGTAGACAGGTCCGTTGACTGTAACATAAAGACTAAAAGAAAAAAACTAAATACAACTTCCTTACCTATTATCGCTCAAAATTTGTCAATTCCCATGTGACTGACTAGTTAACTAATTCTTGTAGTTGTTATGAAACAATAGATGATATTACGAGTGCATTGAGTATATTCAAGAATACGATATGATTTTTTCATTGCTGATTTCATCGAAATATTTTAAACTGACGAATAAATCGTAGAGTTTTCGTATCGACTTGAATTTGCTATGTAATACCGGATGCATATTTCTTATGAATGTAAGGCGACATCTCTGAAGATAAAAATATGGAAGACGAACTAGCATATTTAAATACCAAGCGTGTTCCTCCCACCAGAATACGTCTTGAAAATCCTGCAAACAAGCTTATATTCAAATTGCCTAGTCCTAATCTCATTGTTCGTAGACAGGTCCGTAGACCGTAATATAAAGATTACCAGAAAAAGAGGAAAACACGTCCTTATCCCATTGTCGTTTAAAATTTTTCTGTTTTCGTAGACAGGTCCGTTGACTGTAACATAAAGACTAAAAGAAAAAAACTACATACAACTTCTACACCTATTCGCGCTCAAAATTTGTCAATTCCCATGTGACTGACTAGTTAACTAATTCTTGTAGTTGTTATGAAACAATAGATGATATTACGAGTGCATTGAGTATATTCAAGAATACGATATGATTTTTTCATTGCTGATTTCATCGAAATATTTTAAACTGACGAATAAATCGTAGAGTTTTCGTATCGACTTGAATTTGCTATGTAATACCGGATGCATATTTCTTATGAATGTAAGGCGACATCTCTGAAGATAAAAATATGGAAGACGAACTAGCATATTTAAATACCAAGCGTGTTCTTCCCACCAGAATACGTGTTGAAAATCTTGCAAACAAGCTTATATTCAAATTGCCTAGTCCTAATCTCATTGTTCGTAGACAGGTCCGTAGACCGTAATATAAAGATTACCAGAAAAAGAGGAAAACACGTCCTTATCCCATTGTCGTTTAAAATTTTTCTGTTTTCGTAGACAGGTCCGTTGACTGTAACATAAAGACTAAAAGAAAAAAACTACATACAACTTCTTAACCTATTCGCGCTCAAAATTTGTCAATTCCCATGTGACTGACTAGTTAACGAATTCTTGTAGTTGTTATGAAACAATAGATGATATTACGAGTGCATTGAGTATATTCAAGAAGACGATATGATTTTTTCATTGCTGATTTCATCGAAATATTTTAAACTGACGAATAAATCGTAGAGTTTTCGTATCGACTTGAATTTGCTATGTAATACCGGATGCATATTTCTTATGAATGTAAGGCGACATCTCTGAAGATAAAAATATGGAAGACGAACTAGCATATTTAAATACCAAGCGTGTTCCTCCCACCAGAATACGTCTTGAAAATCCTGCAAACAAGCTTATATTCAAATTGCCTAGTCCTAATCTCATTGTTCGTAGACAGGTCCGGAGACCGTAATATAAAGATTACCAGAAAAAGAGGAAAACACGTCCTTATCCCATTGTCGTTTAAAATTTTTCTGTTTTCGTAGACAGGTCCGTTGACTGTAACATAAAGACTAAAAGAAAAAAACTAAATACAACTTCCTTACCTATTATCGCTCAAAATTTGTCAATTCCCATGTGACTGACTAGTTAACGAATTCTTGTAGTTGTTATGAAACAATAGATGATATTACGAGTGCATTGAGTATATTCAAGAAGACGATATGATTTTTTCATTGCTGATTTCATCGAAATATTTTAAACTGACGAATAAATCGTAGAGTTTTCGTATCGACTTGAATTTGCTATGTAATACCGGATGCATATTTCTTATGAATGTAAGGCGACATCTCTGAAGATAAAAATATGGAAGACGAACTAGCATATTTAAATACCAAGCGTGTTCTTCCCACCAGAATACGTGTTGAAAATCTTGCAAACAAGCTTATATTCAAATTGCCTAGTCCTAATCTCATTGTTCGTAGACAGGTCCGTAGACCGTAATATAAAGATTACCAGAAAAAGAGGAAAACACGTCCTTATCCCATTGTCGTTTAAAATTTTTCTGTTTTCGTAGACAGGTCCGTTGACTGTAACATAAAGACTAAAAGAAAAAAACTACATACAACTTCTACACCTATTCGCGCTCAAAATTTGTCAATTCCCATGTGACTGACTAGTTAACGAATTCTTGTAGTTGTTATGAAACAATAGATGATATTACGAGTGCATTGAGTATATTCAAGAAGACGATACGATTTTTTCATTGCTGATTTCATCGAAATATTTTAAACTGACGAATAAATCGTAGAGTTTTCGTATCGACTTGAATTTGCTATGTAATACCGGATGCATATTTCTTATGAATGTAAGGCGACATCTCTGAAGATAAAAATATGGAAGACGAACTAGCATATTTAAATACCAAGCGTGTTCTTCACACCAGAATACGTCTTGAAAAACCTGCAAACAAGCGTGATGAGACTAGGTATTCACAAATGATAATAATTACTTTTTCATTGCAATTCTCCATGATTTGAGCCGTTACACGTTCAAATAATCGATATTTGTGCGAGAAAATTCAAACGTACAGCTTCCAGACGCCATCTTATAACCGCCATTTGGTTTTTTGAAAAGAATCCGGCGGGAGAAGAATGGTCTGAGC
>JAQOWT010000258.1:0-27365 GCA_030407085.1 Trichopria drosophilae
AGTGCACAATGTTTTAAACTTGCCTGCAACTAGACGATTGGAGCATCGTAGAGCTTGGCTGACTTGCGAACTCAGAATGACTTCGGCACCTGGCACGTCGTATTTTATAACACAGAGGAGTTAGGATTCACTCCACTGCCCCTGCCATACCTCCATTGACCCTTTAGGGTAGTGAGGGCAGACCGTGGATGAAATCCAGAGTGTAGCTAAGATAATTTTTTCAATTAATTTGACCTTATAAAAACTTTTTAAAAAATTCATAAAAAATTCAAAACATGTTTTCTTGCGTTTAAAAAAAACGCCCTCTTGAAAAAATTCAAGAAGATGTATTTTAGGCCAATCTAAAGGGTCAATTTTCTTCAGATTTTTAAAAGTGGTGTGCCATAGCAACAAAAATAAAAACAGTATTTTTCTCACTTTTTCGCTAAATTTCTATCAAAACGAAACAACTTAGGGTGTTTAATATTCCGTTATGTATTTCTCTGTATAATTGTAGCTACGTATTATTCAAAACTATAATTTAATCGTGCATGCCCGTATAATATGATCGCGTCAGTAATGTCTCCCAAAATGTACTTTAAATATTCTAACCTTACTGGATGACATGATACGTAGAGCTTTAACTTCCTCGGGATCAGGTCCGTGGCCTGTATGCGAGGAAGCTGAACCACCTTTTCGAACCGAAATACTTCGTCCCGTGCTTGTTGTGGTTAAGCGTGCACTAAAAGGAGGTTTCCGTTGGCATTTCCAATACCTGACATCGCCTTTACTGTCTGATTTGACGTACAAAAATCCGCCTAAATGCGCGTATGTACTATGACCTTTCGTAATAACTTCGATTTTCCTCAAAGCCATGCTTTTTTTAAGCACAGAAGATTTAGACGCGTCAATATTGTCAAGTTGAATGCGAAAAAACATAAAAGTATCTGTACACATAAATGTATAGATGCTTGGTAATCAACCAATTTTTTTTAGTTTCGACAATAAATAACTGAGGACTTTTTGGATGTGGACTTTTCGGTTTGGACTTTTTGTCCACATACCCTATTATTGATCATGGCTGTATTGTCTATATAATGATGCTTCCGGATATGTGAACGTAAAATTACAGCGTCTCTCAAATGCTTGCCTTCGATTCATATACGGCTTAAGGCGAGATCAACACTTCAATTTTTACTTCCACCTGTTCTTGTCACTCTTTCTGAACGAAAGAAGCTGAAACAAATAATACTAATAATAATCGACTTTTATTGGCTGCAATACAATCGCGCTATAAAGGTAGACATATACGTTTTGAATGCCATAGAGCGTGTCACAGCCTTTGCAAGATGTTTTACACATTGATCATCGTTTTTCAACACAAATGTCCTATGACAAAGTAATAAATTTAAACCATTAACGCTGCGAGGACCTTATTTTTATAAGGGCGCTATATTGCATTTATATGTTTACACACACACACGCACGCACGCACACACACACACACACACACACACACAAACACACACACACACACAAACACACACACACACACACAAACACACCCACACACACACACACACACACACACACACACACACACACACACACACACACACACACACACACACACACACACACACACACACACACACACACACGCACGCACGCACGCACGCACACACGCGCGCACGCGCACGCACCCGCACACACACGCACACGCACACGCACACGCACACGCACACGCACACGCACACGCACACACACGCTATAAATTTCAATTCACACATAAACATTGAATTCTGTATTTTCTTTTTATATTACAAATCTTTACTTTATATGCCTCGAGTAAAAAACTGCATAATCAGCAAAAAATAAACAATCCGTAAGAGTCGTAATTGTTTTAAAGAATATTGCAAACAAATAAAAAAAATTACAAATTCTCGAAAGAATAAATCAAATATATATATACTTTAGGGTGGAGTGAATCGGAAAAGTTTTTTTGTAACACTTATTTTTTAGTAGTTTTTGATGCGCTATGAACGAAAATGACCATAAAAAAATTCTAAAAAAATGTTTCACATTCGCCCCGACGTCCCAAAGATGCCGTTTTTAAATTACCGCCAACTCCGTCATTTTTTTTAATTTTTTTTTTTTTTTGGAAAAGGTGCCCACATTATTCATCTATTAAATCCATATAATAGAAATTTTTATTTTTTTTTGATTATGCCTCTAAAAAATCGATATGTATGTCGATTTTTCAAAAAATTGAATATTTCGATATTTTTCATTTATCACAAGTCAAATATCGGCAAAATCGAAGTGTGGCTACGATTTTTCGACGTATTTTGACCTCCTAAACGTGAAAATTATTGTAAAATTTAGCTAAATGTCTTCTCTCAGTCGTTATTTTTTAAAAAGTTCTAAAAATGTAACCTGATTCTATTAAAAGCTATTTTAAGGGCTTACTACGGTCAGAAATTGTCAGAGTTTTAATTTTTTATTCGAAAGTACAACATTTCAAGAATATTCTGTAAAAATCCCGCGTCAATCCGAGCAAAACTAACACAGTCATGATTTTTTGAACTGTCCGACTGGAAGACCTAACGTCTAAGAGCTGAGCAACAAAATGACATTACCAAGAAAGAAGAGAGAATACGAAGAAGGCAGGAGTAAAAAGACGCATTAAAATCCCTGGATTGTAACAATGGCGTCCAATCTATACCAAGAAAACAAAGTGTGTCATTATAAATTGTAAATAAACAAATTGTTCACAACGACAGAAAGGCCGTACATATTTGGATTTTCGAACAAATATCTACATCTCCATTATCGATGAAATGTAATTTTCAACGTTCGTTTCTTATAAATACCATCCAATACGGATCTTCTGAACTTTAAATTCAACGCCATCCGTAGACAATCCCAACTTAGGGTGAATCCACATGGAGCGGCAATTTCCGCGCGGAATCGTCTTTTAGCCAATAGTATCTAAGTTCTAGATCACCTATCTCATTCTAAGTGAAATACTATTGGCTAAAAGACGATTCCGCGTGGAAATTTCCGCTCCATGTGGATTCACCCTTACGTCACCAATAAATCACTAAGGTAAAGAACTAGCTAGTTCGGGAATTAATGACTTAATTTAACATTACAATATGTAGAAATGTGTGATCTTATGTAATAATATATAATACTAATGTAATAATAATACATGTAATAAATGCCTTAAAATATCTGACTTCTTCTTCTTGAATTGTGGCATTAACGCAGGGATGAGATATGATATTCCAAATCCACTACGGCCCACAGCTCTGGATCGCCAATTCAATATGGATCCGTGAGCTTGCTGAAATTTTTGGGCTGTTGACTAGGGTGACCTCTGGCGAGTTGTCGTTTTATTCATATTATAGGTCTCCGAGTTGGACAGTTCAAAAAATCATGTCTGTGTTAGTTTTGCTCGGATTGACGCGAGATTTTACAGAAGATTCTTGAAATATTGTACTTTCGAATAAAAACATTAAAACTTTCACAATTTTTGACCGCAGTAAGCCCTTAAAATAGCTTTTAATAGAATCAGGTTATATTTTTACAACTTTTTAAAAAATAACGACTAAGAGAAGACATTTAGTTAAATTTGACGATCATTTTCATCTTTAGGAGCACAAAATACGTCGAAAAATCATAGCCACACTTCGATTCTGCCGATATTTGACTTGTTATAAATGAAAAATATCGAAATATTCAATTTTTTGAAAAATCGACATATATCGATTTTTTAGAGGCATAATAAAAAAAAATAAAAATTTCTATTATATGGATTTAATAGATGAATAATGTGGGCACCTTTTCCAAAAAAAAAAAAAAAAAAATTAAAAAAAATGACGGAGTTACAGACAATTGAAAAAAAAACACCCCAAAAACGGCATCTTTGGGACGTCGGGGCGAATGTGAAACATTTTTTTAGAATTTTTTTATGGTCATTTTCGTTCGTAGCGCATCAAAAACTACTAAAAAATAAGTGTTACAAAAAAACTTTTCCGATTCACTCCACCCTAATATACTTATTACTTTCACGTCGAATTGTTGTTAAATAATGCATGCATTTCATAGAATTTGCATACGTATCAGACAAGTTTATCTAGTAATAAGAATTATTATTGTGTACGTACGACGAAGCAGTTGAAATGACCAATAACTTTGTTTCCATTAGTGCTGTTAGAAACTATTTTAATAAAAGAAAAAACCAGCTGAATGTAGAAATCGGCCTTTTTGAAAAATACGACTGAAAGAAAATGTATATTATGAATATATATGTGGTTGTAAAAGTCGTAAGTAATATTATTCATATTATATATTCTGTTATTAGTTTATGACATTATTTTATTGTAATTTTACCTTAACATAAATGATTCCATATTGACATATTAAAAATTGATTTCTTGATTGTAGAAAATAATCATAGGTATTTTAATAATAAACACGCCAAAATAACTTAGGCAGTTGTAACAATGATTTTCAGGGTTTACTAAAGCAATTAAAAATTCTCCAGTTCAAGTGCGAATGTGTCAAATGTACTGAGAATGAACAGATTCAGCGGATACAATTTTCATATTTTTATGTGCCTAACTTCACATACATGAACGTCAATTACAAACGTCATACATATGTTACTTCAAGTAAGTTCAAAAAGAAATTTGTCATTCGATGAAATTGTTTGCTGGTGCTTTTGAAAATTAACACCAATTTTACACATGGGAATATCTGAATTGCAGTCGAATATAGAACGTTACGTAAGAACGTGAGGATTTTGGTGAGAATTTCTATACATTTCTATGGCAGACTATAAACATGTATACGAATTTATGTCATTTATATTATTCAGCATACTTAAAACGATTTCCTTACTTACAACTATTTACATTTGTCTACTACATTGTGTAAAAATTTCTTAATATTTTAACATCTAAGCTTCAGTTGTTAGGTTAACATATAAGATACTTTTATACCTGTGCTCCTTAAACATGTTTAAATATTTATATTATTTATACAATTTACTAAAAACTATTTCTTTATTTACAATTGTGTATACTGTTTGGTGTAAAAAGTTAGTATAATTTTAATATATCCGCTTCCATTGTTAGGTTAAGCAACAATTGTTCGTATCCTCATAATTACTGATTAAGAGTCATGTCAAGTAATGAAAAAAGGTAATCTATTATTAATTATAATAATAAATAATTAATTATTATTCTTCTAAATGTTATTCATTACAATAAAAATAATCAGAACGATATTATAGTAATTATTTCTTTCATTGCTAAAAAATGATTGTAGATTCGTAGTTGCTGAATTCACATGGAAGGATTCAAAAGGCGAGATCAACATATCACATCCATTCAAAGTTAGTAGCATAAAATCATGGGAATCCTTGCCGACAGACATTCTTACATCCACGTCTCGCTGCAAACACAAGTGTAACAGTTATGTAACAACTATGTAACATTTATGTAACAGTGTAACCATTACGTAAATATTACACAACTGTTACTTTCCGTGTTTCCAGTGCTACTAATACATTTAAGTCGGAGTTAAAAAAAGACCTACTATCTGCTGAAATTCACAAATAAAAACTGCAACAGATATAAAACTGGCATATAATCTTACTTATACTTAAATATTTATAACATATTTTTTTGATTACATATATACATAAAAAGCTGAATTGCCCTCTTTGTCTTCTTGCGTGCGTTACTTCGCGATTCTCACTTATCATTTTCCATTTTTCCGTATTTACTTGTATCATTGCGACAGTTTTTACTTTTATTTTTATTGATTATGTGAAAACTGTTGTAATCTATATCGAAATTGTATATTGGCTTTCCTATCTCATATTGCGTATTACTATAATGTGTAATAAAAAAAATTCGCAATTTCAAGTAAATATTAACTTGAATAGTCGCAACAAAATATTTACTTACAATAGTCTGTTAATTCAACTAAATATTAATTTGATTTTATCCAGCAAGTAAATATTAATTTAAATTCAGAAAATATTTGCTTATTTTAAGTAAATATTTTGTTGCGACTATTCAAGTAAATATTTACTTGAAATTACTAAAATTTTTTCTCAGTGTACTCACGTATATTAATATATATGTTCAAATATTCTTGTATCCAATTATATACAATTCTGCAATCATATACAATCAAATACAGTCATATGCAATACCAAAGAAACAAAATTCAGATACACTTTTACACAATCGTATTGCAGTTTTAAGGAGACAAAATGGTTTACAATATTGTACATATATACATATTGTATGGAAATGTATAGAATTCTACATCACTCATTTGTACGTAGTAAAATACATTAAATCAGATCGTTTAAATTTTATGAAGGATTTTCGAAGGACCGTTTACGAATATATTGTATATAGATGGTCGAGTATATAGAAGCCTTCACATTTAAAATGTCGTAATACCTTCAATTGCAAATAAAAAACTATAAACTGTCAGTAAGCGTTTTCAGATAATTATTTTTAATTAGTTAAAATAATGAATATTTGTTAAAGCCAGAAGCTTCGCGATTTTAACAAAAACATCAAATTTCTGAAAAAGGACCCGATGTAAGATATTCTGGCACAGAATATCTTCTGTTTTATTCTGGGAAACATTCCTGAAAGAAAATCGTGTTAGCTTTGAATCTCGATAATATCTTATTTAAGCTCACCGTGTGTATAGTTGTGAAAATTTACAGAGAGACCTAAATTTTCCGCTGGTGGAAAAGAAAATGACCAATTATAATTATTTATACTAAATTTTGGTTATTATTCCGTTCGAAGTCAATTGTCATTGCGTTTACTGCCTTTGAATTTTGTGCCTTAAGCTAAAATTACCTTCAAATGAGATTTCTTTAAATTCGTGAAGGATTTATTTTGGAATCTTTTAAACCAACTTTCTTATAAAGACGAAAAACTGACCACATTCCTAGCTTGACCGCAGACGGTATACCAACGTTAGCTTTCCCAAGGATACGCTTCCATCTATTTTGGGCGAAGTAATGAATTTGGCAAGTTTGAAAAAAATAAACCAGTATTTCATGAACCGTCGATGTTTCAGACCCTAAACAACTAAAAAATGCAATTAAAACAATTTGTGTCCGTGATCTTGTCCACTGAGGGAAAGGATTGTTTACAAAACATAAGACTTCTTAATAGTTGAGAAATCGTATATTTAAATACAGTGAATCGAATAATTTTTTAAGTATGAAATAATTATTCATTTCATATAAAATTAACATTTCTTTAGTGCAAACAATGCATTTTCTATCTTAAGAAATATCTATTAAATACAACCAAACATTTCTTAATAGTAAAGAAACCGTTTGTATAATATACTTTTGTAGATATAAAATAATGATTTCTTAAGTTACAGAATATAATGGTGTGAGTCGCAACGCATCGTAACATAACCTCAAATGACAACACGGATGTTTTGTTTGAGTTTTTAAGAAGGATTGAGAGCCATTGTAATTCGGTGGTTGTTATTGTGCAAATAAATAAATTAAAGATATTAGTTATACGTCGTCTTAAATATGCGCGTTTTATAAACAAATACATCGTATAAGGCACATGTCCCATGTCTTATTTGTGAATTTGTACAGCTGCCGAGTTCAAAGTATACATTTCTTAACTATTAACAAATGGTCAATTCTGATGTAAGAAATAAAATGCTAATATTAAATGAATTAGAAAAACGAGTTCAACTTTTCAATTTAATGATATTTATTATCAACAAACAATCCTTTTCCTCAGTGTAGATGACGGGAGGTCGATCAAAGCTAAAAAATACGTTATCTACCACGATTTTTGAGTTTGTATGCAAACGGGATCGTTTAAAATGAATTAATCTCATTCAATAAAAATCAGTGGAAACTGTATAAGCCACAATGAGAAAAAGAGAGAAAGACTAGAAAATGTGTTGTATCGAACATTCGTCGGATAGTGTACACTGTAAAATCCTTAAAGTGAGAATTCATTGCATACCGATGCAATCTTAATTTTAGATATAGTGCCGATTGGACCTCTCTCGAAAAAACAACCATATATAGATGTGTGCACCGCGGGTACAATATGTGCACATAAGGATTAACAGACTACTTTATACACTGAATAATTTTTTTTTATTTAGATTCGATTTTGAGTAAATTCAGTATTTTTCATAGAATGTGTGTATTTTCCTAAAAATAGTCCGCACGTTGACAGTTATACGTTTGGTACATCTATATTTCAAAAAATGAGTAAAATCTGATAGACACATTTTTATGTAAAAAATTCTAATCAGCAAAAAACTTGTTGCCCGGCACATCATTAGTACTATTTGAAAACCCACAAAACACATTGCCTTTCTTTGTTTGATATATTTTTAATTGTATGTCACTATTCTCAAGTTGCTAAACATCACTACGGTTAAAAAACAAGTTTGAAAAATAGGAAGAAAGAAGAAAATTAATTATTTTATATTGTGTTATTCTTAAATATTGCTATTTGCACTTCTTAAAACAACGAAAACAATTTATTATTGTATAGCTCCTTGCATTGAAGATTTTACACTTGCACGAGGTGGAAATTTCGCAGACTATCGAAAATTCATGAAGTCTTTACATATTTTGTTATTGTATACTAGAAAGCGTCCAGTACTCTTGCGCTCCTTTTTGTAAACTTTCGAATATGAACATATTTTAATGAACCTTCCGTTACAAATGAAATCTGTAACGTTCATCAAACGCTTTATAAACTCTTGCTGAACGCTCGGAAAAACGTTTATGCAACGTATCGTACACTCTTCTAACCGGTTTGGACGCTTTCACGGTAAACTCTTAAGTAGTCCAAAATAACTCTTTTCGCAGCGAATATAACGATGTTTTAACTCTTTGGAAACTTTTAACGTCACGCTTCAGGATTGCGATTATGTACAAGTGTATCTGAATTTTGTACCTTTGGTATTGCATATGACTGTATTTGATTGTATATAATTGTAGAATTGTCTATAATTGGATACAAGAGTATTTGAACATATATAACAATATACGTTAGTGCACTGAGAAAAAATTTTAGTAATTTAAAGTAAATATTTGCTTGAATAATCGTAACAAAATATTTACTTAAAATAATCAAATATTCTCTTAATTTAAATAAATATTTACTTGCTGGATAAAATCAAATTAATATTTAGTTGAATTAACAAACTATTGTAAGTAAATATATATTATAATCGCATATAAATTTAATAAAATCAAACTTTTTAGCATTTTTTTATACTTATCCACAAAAACGACAAAGTGTCAGTGGGCTTGCGTATAATAATTGAAATATTGGATTTCGTAATATGATTTATATGAGCACTGTTAAACATTAGTAATACTTTTTCAATGAAATACTTTTTTTTAACAACATTTATATACAATTGTATATAATTATATAGATAAGTTTTGTTGGCAATTGTATAAAATTATTTGTACCTCATTATACCTGGGAAATGTTGTTAAAAAAAGTATTACTAATAGTTAGTTTTAATTTATTATGCCATGGGATAACATTCTCGTGTGGCAAATTTAATAAAAAAAATATAATACATAAATAACAATTTGTGAAGATGTATACTGGATAATTACATTAAAATAATAAGACATTATAGTAAACCGCAATATGAGATATAATAGTCGAGTATACAATTTCGATATAGATTACAATAGTTTTCACAGAATCAATAAAAATAAAGTATACACTGTCGCAATGATACAAGTAAATACGGAAAACTGGAAAATGATAACTGAGAATCAGTACATTCTGCGTGAGACAATGCTTAACTATTTTGACTTGAGGCGATAGGGTGTGAAGTGTTGTTATCTCCTTATGCCGTACATGAATCGAAGGCAAGCATTTGAGCTGTAATTTTACGTTCAAATATCCGGAAGCATCATTATAGACAATACAGCCATAATCAATAATAGGGTATGTGGACGAAAAGTCCACAGTTGTTTATTGTCGAAACTAAAAAAAATTGATTGATTACCAAGCATCTATACATTTATCTGTACAGATAATTTTATGTTTTTTCGCATTCAGCTTGACAATATTGACGCGTCTAAATCTTCTGTGCTTAAAAAAATCACGGCTTTAAGGAAAATCGAAGTTATTACGAAAGGTCGTAGTACATACGCGCATTTAGGCGGATTTTTGTACGTTAAATCAGACAGTAAAGGCGATGTCACGTATTGGAAATGCCAACATAAACCTCCTTGTAGTGACCGCTTAACGACAATAAGCACGAGACGAAGTATTTCCGTTCGAAAAGGCGGTTCAGCTTCCTCTCATACAGGCTACGGACCTGATCCCGAGGAAGTTAAAGCTCTACGGATCATGTCATCTATTAAGGTTAGAAAATTTGAAGTACATTTTGGGAGACATTAAATAGTAATTTTTTGACCGGTGAAGAAATTAAAATTAATGATTAAACACGGTCATTGAACCAAGATTTTTTGGGAAACATTACTGACGCTATTGTATTATACGGGCATACACGATTAAATTATAGTTTTAAATAAAACGTGGCTACAATTACACTGAAAAAATAAATAACGAAATATTTAACACCCTAAGTTGTTTCGTTTTGATACAAATTGAGCGCAAAAATAAGAAAAATACTATTTTTATTTTTTTTACTATGGCGCACCACTTTTAAAAATGTGAAAGAAATTGCCCATGTAGATTGGCCTAAAATAAAATTTGTAAACACGAGAAAACATGTTTTGAGTTTTTTATGAATGTTTAAAAAAGTTTTTATAAGGTCAAATTAATTGAAAAAATTGTCGTAGCTACACTTTAATATTCTCTACACTCATGCATTTTTTTTATAAAGATTACATTGTGTAGCTACGGAATAAAAAATAAAAACTGAAAATTCACGTATTTTTCCTATAGCGAGGACAATTTTGGGGACAGGGAGTTGAACATTTCTGAGAATTTTTATTTATCGACATAGAAAAGGATAAAATTTCATTCATCTGAATCCCTGCTGGGACAGATTGGAACTTCTTATCCTGCTAGACTCTTTAACAAATATGTAAGTTAGGAAATGGTTTAGTTATGAGTTAAAGACAAGTAATAATTTACTTTGTTTTAAAAACCGTTTTGTTGAAATTAGATCTTACTACATACAACATTTTTGGATAATTCATTTACATTATATAGCTCCCTGACATTTTATCGTTTTCGTGTATAAATATAGAAAATTCTAAAAAGTTTTGTTTTATTAAATTTATATTGTAAATGTATGTTGTTTTTTAGCGTATAAATTTTTTGGAAAAAATCAACAAAACAATTTATCATGTTGTATGTCCCCTGAAATTGCTAGTTATTTTCAATAGTTTTTTTATGAATTTTATTCAAAAAAATAAAAATGCCCATTTGGAAAAAAATCACGTTTTTATTATATAACACTTAAAAAAAAAACACATGTAAATAAATGGCATCAAGATGTCCATTATATTCACGTCCAAGCACATTTCAAGACGAAAAATCTAATTTTTTCTGTTACTCTACGATATATTAACCGTGTAGTATAGTTTTCTCAAAACATTAAATGTTTATAAATACACTTTTTTTTAATATTCCATCTATATTTCACACCATAAAAAGAAATAGTTGAAAATAAACATTTTTTAACGAGGTTTGCGAATGAAACAAAATTATTACCAATGCAATATATGAATTTTTTATCTTTCCTTCTTTGGATTATACTTGTATTACATTTGAAGTGTGTGTTCGACTTAATTTTAATGCTAATTTTTCATAAATGTTGATATATCATTCATTTCCATTAAATGGTGTTCAATCAATACGCAACGTTTCGGTTACATTAGAAAAACATTGAGTCTTTATAGAAGATTACAATGAATCAACAAATGGATTTACTTTCTCCATTTCGGCCACTTTTTTAACAGGGTTCCCTGTTGCTGCTGCAGCATAACGCCAACCCCGGAAAATGACTGGAGGGGAAAAGAAACGCACAACATGCACGTTCATGCCGGGAGTACCATTGGTAGAGGGATCAACTGGAGATGTACTTTTTGACAGATTAGGAACGATTTTTCAAATGTGTTACATAAAAACTATCCAATTAACTATAAAGAATCTGTACAAATGGCAAAATTTAATTTGCTCTATAGTTATGCTAGAAAGTGGAGTAAATCAATCGACATTTTGTCTCCGCGCCTTAAAAACAGACGCGCGGTGGAGAAAATACATGCCGTACTCACAGGTACAGGGGGTGGTGGAATGGCACTAACACGACGAAACGTGCATGGGTTTTCTCTGCAAGGGAAGCCCACTTGCAACGTCGGTGCCAAAGTGGGGATGGATCTCATCCACGTTTTGCCCTCACTACCTTAAAGGGTCTTCGGAGGTATGGTAGGGGCAGTGGAGTGGTATAAAATACGACGTGGCTGGAGCCACAGTCATTCTGAGTTCGCAAGTCAGCCAAGCTCTACGCTGTTCCAATCGGGCAAGTTTAAAACTGTGTGCAACGACCAGCATCAAGAAGGATTTAGATATGGAGTCCAACTCAATCCAGGCCGCCGAATGCTCCACCAGAGTTCTTGGAAAATTAAAGGAATGGCGTTGCGTTTTTGACGGGCATGACCCGTATTTCTTCCTTGAAAGGATGGACGACTTCCGGACAGTCTACAACATCTCGACCCCTGAGTTGTTGGCATGCCTATCGGAGGTATTGCAAAGTGACGCGCTGCTGTGGTATGAACGGGAACGTGGCATTTTGAACAATTGGGAGGATTTCGAAAAAGCTCTCATCGGTCGCTATAGTGACCTAGAAATGTCTATGGAGCAGCGCTGGAAAATACAAGAACGCACGCAACGGAAACCGGAGGATTTCCGCAGTTATGCGGCAGAAATGCAGAGGAAGATGGACCGTGTAGGAAAATACACAGAAAAACAGCGACTAGATCGCATTTATGCGAACATGGATGTCCGTTTACGTTTGCGCATAAAACGGCATTCCATAGATACGCTTCAAGAGCTAATTAGCCGCGCCACGGAATGCGAAGTCTTCCTCCAGGAGAATCCTCTACCACCGCCACAGACTGATAGGTACACGTGGGAGGAATTGGCAGCGCTTGATGCGAATTTGAAAAACGGAGGGAAATTCGTTCATCCTCCTCAACAACTGAAGAAGGGCAGGCGCTGTTGTTTATGTGGCGAGATCGGACACTTCCGATTCGATTGTCCGAGGCGAAAAACATAGTTTTCACAAGCGCAAATAGCACAGGACAAAGGAGTGGATATACTCTGTGATGGAATACGGACGTCTCTTTTTAATGAAACAACGCGGCGATGCGAATAATTATAGAGGATGAATGATGTGCTATTTATAGATTTATGTAATTGAAAAAATTAAATTGTTATTGTATTGAATTCTACGTAGATTGTACATGTTACATAATAAACAAAAATTATTTTACTTAAATAATAACTTGTCCTCTCCTTATTGTCTACTTACCATCAATTTTCATTTTCCAAACCTTTGCATGTCCAGTTCCAAATTTACAACAGGAGTCGTTGGAAAATATTCCACTCAATAAATAATTCCTGTTCTGCGCATATGTTGCTCATCGAAACGAGTTTGCATTTCATACTTACTGCTTCACAACTTTTTCTTCGTAGAGACTTGGATAATTAATTTCAATAATTCAACAAAAGTCTCTTAGCGACAACGGTTGAGTAAGGATGGTGAAATAGTCGCTCGTTGTAAGTATCTAATTTGAAGCTCTTATATTAACTTTTGTGCTTCTAATATCGTAATGTGATTCAATTCGCAATAAGTTTGTACTTTGCAAGTGTTTTTTTTTCTTGTGGCCTATTCTATACTGACTGAATATTTCCTTAAATTTTTGAAATTACATGTACTTAAGTATTGTGTGTGTATATTTACATTTTCCAATGTGTGGTGTGAAGTGTTTTCTCTATCATATATATAGATAGTGATCGAGAAGGCTGTTAAGTGTTTGAACTGCAATGTTTATTTTCACTCTTCTTGCTCTAATCGTGTAGGGAAGCTTCCCAATGGCAGCTTCCAGAAATGCTGCAACGGCGATAAGAAAAAAAAATTCCGATTGTCTTTCTACATCTGATAAATCGGGCCTATTAACTTTGGTAAAGTTATGGAAACGGATTGATAAAAAAATTCTAAGCAGGTAGTTCCAAACCCCTTGCCACCTAAAAGCCCACAAATTTAAAGGTCATAAAATATGCACTTTAGTAAACAACTATGCTCATCTGAGGCTATCCTACTTGGTTCGTAATATTTAGTATGATAACAACAGATGGAAATTCATCAAAGCATTGTTAACTCCAAAAAATAGAACGTGTAGTTAATACAGATGCAATCTCCTAATATGAATCTATAAAAAATAATTTTTTCTGCCCTCCGGCCAGAAACCGCAACTTCCTGGGCGCTGCGCGAAACGAAGTTGCGGCTTTCTGGCTGCGTCGAGCAGAAAAATAGTATACGGCCCTTGGCCAATAAAAAAGAAATCCTCAGATCACATGTTTATCAGACTCGGCTTCGCCTCGGCCAACAATTTCATGTGATCTGAAGCACTTTCTGTTTTACTGGCCTAGGATCGTAATATACTAGTTTTGATGCCCCGCATAGAAAACCAAAGCATTAGCAATATATTGGCCATTGTAATTGGTAATATATTGCTGCTATATTATGCATAATTAGCCAATGTGTGAATAATATAGCGCTAAACGACATCCTCGAATATATTGCCAATATAATACTAAAATTAAATTATTTTTAATGAATGAACAAAAATTATTTTTAATTTCCCATTAACTTTCGTTATTAATACCGGAGTTTACTTAATACCTACTCTACCTCGTCGAGATTCGAACCCGGGACCCTCCCTAGCAAAGCACGCGCCCTAACCACACGACCATACCCGACGTGTCAAATTCTGCCAAAAATAATGAATAGTTGAAACCGAGATTGGATATTTATTGTTCCTCGAGGAATGAACTTTAATACAAAGCGTATTAATTATATTATCAATAAATATAGACATACGGACAATAAAACTAAACATCATTTCGGTATTAATAACGAAAGTTAAAGGAAAATTAAAAATAACTTTTTCTTAAATTCAAAATAATTTAATTTTAGTAATATAGCGGCATTATACTGCCAATTGAAATGGCTAATATATTGATAATATATTGCTAATGCTTTGGTTTTCTACGCGAGAAGATATTGTATTAAACCGTGTTTAACATTTGGGATTAACAAATTTTACTTAAACAACTTCGGTATTAATGAACGAACTATATTATTTTATTGAAAAATTTGACCTTTGGTGTTTTTTATAAAAGTTTGTTTTAGCAGAATAAATGTTAATGTTTTAACATTTAATATTTAAAATTAAAATCACCACTCGTTGCAATAACCTTTTCGTGGATCCGCTTATTCCTCCCACCCCCCCCCCCATCTGGCTGATACCCAGTCTGACAATGCTTTGTTCCTCTTTATATCACTGGAGAGTATTACAATGAAAGATTTCTGTATTTTCCAGAAAACTGACGAAAACATTGTAGAAATGTGAATAACTGAAAATTACTTCATAACCGTAACACTACGTGATATGCTGCTTGATTCAATCACCTATTAATTCAGTTGTTATCTGACCTGACGTATCTGTATGTTTCCTTGGTTATACGACTACATCGAAAATTTAAATTGTCGAAAATTCCATCAATTTGAAATGCGCAAAGATTAAGGAAAATCCACTCAGTGGAAACATCTTCTCATTATCTTGCCAATATCTTTTGATTATCCTGCCAACATCTTCTCGTTATCTTTCCAACATGTTTTGATTATCTTGCCAACATCTTCTTGTTATCTTTCCAACATCTTTTCGTTATTTGAATATCATCTTGCCGTAAGCTTGCAAAGATCATGAGAGCATCATTGTATTGTCTTTCGTTCATCTTCCAAACCTTTTTAATTCATCCTGCAGGAGTCTTTATAAATTTATCTATTGAAAATCTCTCTAATATCTTTCAAGGCAATAGATTTGTTTGTCTTTTATTCATCTTGCTCCGTTCCATTAGCGAGACGTTAGCAAAGATAGGCTTACAAGATCTTTCAAAGATGATTTTTTTTCACTCGGGATATTATAAATGATATAAAGTAGATCTATTATGGAGGTTATCTATAGACAGTAATTGCTTATTTAGCATTTTTACAATCTTCGCATTAGGCTCAAGTCTTCAGATATTCTGAATTTTAATGAGTGGATTATAAAATTGCCAGAAACTGAGGGTTCAATATTCTTTACGCTACTTCTTAGTTAAAAAAAATTAACTCACAACTATTTAATTGTAAAAAACATAGAATATAATGTCCCTATACGTTGCTGATATGTGGCCTATTAATTATTTTAAACTTTAATTGCTCAGATATAATCGGTTTGTCACAACAGGACATAATTAATTCTAATACTTAATTAGTAAATCCAACAAAATATACGAATTATCCAAATCTTACTATTAGTTCATAGACACGATTATTTCTTTTCAAGTCTTTATAATTACAATTTTTTAAAATATTGTTATTAAAAATTAAGAAACTAACTTTAAAAACTATTTCACTTATTTAATTTGCTATTTTCTACAAAGCAGTAGACTGAACCTAATATAAAATCATGTAAATTAATTTCTTCGACCGTTCATAGTTATATAATTACATAAATTCAAATTTAATATTCGGTAACCCGGTCTATTAGAAGTAAATAAAATAAAATGTAAATATAAACAATGGGTTGTGGATACACAACCACGTAATATGTGAAAAATAACAATGCATGGAAATAATCAAAGAAATGTGAGATATTTATTTTATTTACTTCCAATAGACCGGATTACCGAATATTAATTTTGAATTTATGTAATAATATGAACCTAATATAACCTATGATTTTTTATTTTGTTATTCTCGCATAATCTATATATTCTAACTTTTGACCCTAATGTTGTTACAGCATTTTGTATTATTAGAGAAACGTCAATATTGGGACTCGTTAGAGGTTACCGTTGACGGCGATATCGTAATAAATAGCGATGCTTCAAAAAACAATACGCCTATACTAGAGAGAAGAAAAAAAATTAAACATAAAATCAAACATCAAACGTGCGTTAGAGGAAAAATCATCTCGGAAATTAAGTCGGAAAATTGTAGCCCAAGGGAGCTTGTTTACAGGAAACTTGCCAGAAGTAGAAAATTCAGAAATGTAAGGCTACTTACTATCTGTTGAGAATTATAATGATTATTTAATATTGTATTCTTACTACATACATTTGTATATAATAGAAATGAGGAATTACATAGTAATGAGGATGCCAGCAGTGGACGAAGCACACCAACCTCAATAACTTCTGCGATATCTTCACCGCGAGCAATAAACGAGATGCAAATATCTACAAATTTATCTCTTCGCGTGACTCCGCAAATTGAAATGCAGACCCCTTTTTCACCCGGTAATAATTTAGTTATTTTCGCCATCGCGAGGACGTAAAATCAACTTTTACTTGTAATTATTTAGAAATTGTATTTTTACATTCACCCTAATTTGTTTGAATATTTAAATTAACTTAGAAAAAAGTAGTTGCATATTTTTTAATTAAAAAATTGTGTTCGCCCTTAAGTGGTGCTACAATAAAAAATGTAAAAAATTTGTTTGACCTACAAAAAAATTTGTTTGATCTTTGAAAAAATTAATCATATTCGATAAAAGTGAGACTGCAATTCTGTAAAAAATGAGAAAATTTGATCCGAGCAAAATGGTATAAGTAAAATTGATCAAATTTCATCAAAATTTTCTATATTTTATATAATCAGATTTTTTATCGATAGAAAATATTTATTTTCCATTAATATTACTCCTTTTCTTTTACATAGATATTTTCCTAATTACTTCGACCCAGACTAAGTCTGGACGAAGTATTGAATTTGGTCACTTCGGGCAAAAAAATTACCCTATAGTTTTTCATCAAATGTCGACGTTTCAGACCCTAAGGAACCCAAAGCAACAATAAAAAAATTGGTGTCCGTCAGGTTGTACGTCCGTCCGTCCGTCCGTCCGTGGGCAAAATTTTGTATACGCGATATCTCGCGAATGGAATGACGAATTTAAAAAGTACAAACGGATTCGGGTTTCTCTTGGCAAAACTTAGATCTGATTAGTTTTTGGAGACAATGCATACTAGATTATGGGGAGGTTTAACAAAAAAACGCTCAAAAAACACGTTTTTCCATTTTAAAAAAAAAAATACAAATCGTACAAAAAAATGTTTCGAACAAAAAATATAGAACATCGAATTCTCTACAAAAAAGCTTTTATTCATTTCTTCGTAAAAATACACATATACAATGCATATGTATGTATATTATATACATTACATGAAAAACAGAGACACAGAGGAAGGAGGTGAGTGAGGCGGGTTCAGGGGGGGGGGGGGGAATTTTAAAAATTTGATTAAATTTTATTTTAGTACAAAAATTTCATTAATTTTTGTTTTTTTAAGCATCAGTGTGAACAAGACGTGCTCATTTATCAGTGCTTCAACTGATCTGCGGTCGGGGTCGAAGTTTTGAAAATGCTCATTTTCAATTTCAATATAGGGTGAATATATCAATGAATGGACGATTTTCTACATATTTATATTTCTTATGAATGTATGATGCACAACATGCAACAAAATACATATTTTTATGTTCTTTGAACATTCAAAACAATATTTACAGTACTATTGATCTTCCAGTCTTTATTATTTTGTAAAATCAAAGCAAAGTTTTAAAGCCATCCAAAACTGATACTGAAAACGTCCCATTTGATTTAACCCGTCTATTCATTGGGGTTTAGCGGATTTTTTAACAAACGTATGAAGACGAGGTTAATAATTAAATAAAATCAAAGGTTGAACTACACGGTCATAAAGAGCAGAGTCTAACGATTCTAATGGTGGTATCATAATTACATTTTCATAAAAGAATTCAAAAGTTACAATCGATCAAGGTGTGAAAAATGCTTAACCGTCCATTCATTGGCATATTCACACTATTTAAGGAACAAGATATTGTTACAATATATGTATAGAAACTACTCGAACCTAACGATGCTAGAACTACCCTCTGCCGCCTTCTTTCCTGTCAGTGTTAAAATGGGAATATTCCCGGAAGCATCAGCCTTTCGTCAGGGAACTGCAATACGAATTTAGCCAAAATTGTAGGCACCCGGGTCGAAGGCATCTAGTTATTTTTTTAAATATTTCGGTGTTAACCTTAAAAATGGAGTAAATTTTGATGAAATCAAATTGATAAAAGTAAAATTAATCAAATTTGATCAATATAAGACTAAAATACTCTAAAAATTAAAAAATTTGATCAAAGCAAAATGGTAGAAGTAAAATTTATCAAATTTCATCAAGATTGTTTATAGAAAAATGTAAAGTTCTCTAAAAAATGATATAAAATTTAATATAATCAACATGATAAATTTGATCAAATTTGATCGAAATTGATCAAGGTAAGTCTGAAATACTCGAAAAATGATAATATGATCAAATTAAAACGATAAAAGTTAAATTGATCGAATGTGATCAAAGTTGATCCAAGAACGTCGGAGTGACTCAAAAATGGGATATTTAATTGAATAGTAATAATAAAAGTTAAGCAACGATGATCACCATTGATTTGCTTCTCCTGAAATCTCATTCAATTTGTGGCTTTTTTATCAAAGGAGGATCATATTTTGATCGAACTAGATCTGAAATAATCTGAAAATTCCGATCAAATTAGATCACATTCTCATCAATCAAATATAAAATGATTTGCATGCTCTAGGTAGTGATTAGACCTTTAATACTATTTGTCATGTGCCTGTTGGTCTTGTATTTCGTAGGCGTCGTATCCACATATAATATTGGTTCCAGCGCTGGTCGTGTTCCCAGATCTTACACTTTTGTTGGGTAAAATTTGATAAAATTTGATTGAATATTGATCGAATTTTGATCGAATTTTGATCCCATTTGGTCAAATTTGAAAGAATTTTAATCAAAGTAGGTTCGAAAAAGTTTCATCTAATTTGATATGTTTCTCATTGATCTAGTCTGATCTACTTTGATCAAAATTTGATCAATAATTATTTTCCTACGTAATCTTAAACTTTTAGATATGCGCAATGCTGCTCAGACGGCCCCCTATTGCGTCGGGCATTCTTGGTCTAGCTTCGGTCTCAGCAATTTTTCAAAAGTGGATTTCACCTGCGTTTTTTTGTCGCGACGAAATTGAGTGCAACACACAAATTGAATATTCCGTCCAGTGCACCAGAAACAACTCTGAAATGTTTGACATGAAATGACCCCGGTACAAGGATACAGTTAGAATGAGTAGGAAGCATAAAAGGATGTGTAACTAAGTAGAGATAAACGCTGTATTTATCAAACATCTGGATTTATTTTCTACGTTTATTTCAATTAATTTTAGGTACATTGATATAATATTATTTTTTCTATGAATTTTCATGAAATTCCCACGTTGTCGGCGCTACTCCGAAGCCATTTGCATGATTAATTCCGTGTCTGTAAAAACATAAATTGTGAGTAGAGCATTACATATTAGAGTAAAAGAACAGTGTTAATACAACAATTGCTTTGTTTACTTACTTATGTGGGCCGGCTAAATATATTGGCGGTTCTCTGCTGCAAAATTCTGCGCAGATTCATGCAGAACGGCACTTTGCAGGCCGTTTCAAAGCACGTACGTGCGTGGCTGGTATGCCTAGTTATAACAAGTAGGCAATCAGGACAAATTTCTTCGTGCTCCCAACAGGTCAACACATGCTTTATATCCGCCTTTAGGCGCCAACACTCTTCCTCTTCGCAGCCTGGGCAATGAGCCACGTGTATCAAAACGTGGCTATCGTTTCCCGGTTGCTGCCGCGAAGACGCATTTACATGCCGCAGCAACCTCTGTTGCAGAATACAATCCTGCGATTAAAATGCTAAAATGTAAATATTAATACGTCATAATACATCATGTAAAATAGAAAATTAAAGAATAACTGGTATGTCGAAATGACAACAGCTAATAACTAAAATAACTATTATCTACTCTCTAAATTTGACTCGGCGAGAAGCAATGCGAATTTTTACAGCTTTCAGGACCGAAAAATGATGTTCGAAACACGGCTGTAAGACTTTATGGTTCGAATACGAACCCAGCGTACGAGGACCAGCGAAGTCGGTAATTTACTACTACGCCTCGATTTTCCGGCCTAAAATGCCAATTTCACGCCTCCGTGGGCGTAAAATTTATTTTATGCCCTAGGAGGCGCGAAAAAAGGCCTTATACGCCCGCAAATGAAGGCGTAAAATGGTAATTTTTATTTATTAATTACTAAAATTACCATTTTACGCCTACCGCGTAAAAAAATGAATTTCTATATTCATTGCGTTAGCATTAATGTAATTTCCTAAGTTCGAACTGCAAAAGCACTTTGATTCGCCGAAACTGTTAATATTCGAAAGTCTCTAAATGGATGAAAATGAATGACGCTCTATAGTTATTACAATTACTTATGGTATAAACGCGATAAACCAAACATACAGGGCAATTTCTGCAAATTGGACTTCTGCATTAAAAAGTACTTTTACATACTAAATTAAGAAATGCAACAATGAACACTGTCGGAATTGAATAATTTCAGCAGGACGGAATCGGAATTAAATGTATTTAAAATCATATTTGATTTACTTACATCATTTTTGCGGGTAACCTCCAGTCCTCCCATGGACATTATTATATGGGATAAGGCCATATTTTGTACCTGAAATTGGATATGTTCTATTTATAATTTAAATTTCATAATACATTTTCAATAAAATTTGATATTGGTTGAGTAATCAGAGATGCGAATATATATTTTTGTATTAGTGCGCGCACAATCGATTTTAGGCAGTATTTGCCTAGTGCATAAAAAAATGCTATTTTACGCATTGGAATGCATAAGATGAACAATTTGTGTAAAATATTTTCCCTAGGATAAAATTTATAATAAACTGGATGTGTTATATACAATTGTCCACACCTGTAACAATTAATATGTGGAAGGCGAACGTAATATTTACAAAGTTAATCCATAACATCTATAGATCGTCCAACATTTCGTTCCTCCAGCAACATACATTGGCGTGTAGCTATGCAGCAAAAGCTTCGCTCGGTAGGAATCGGAAAATTGGAGGATTTGTTTGTAAATGTATATCATTATCTTCAATGCATTTCAATGAATAATATCAGCGTTAATTAAATAATTTATCCTTAATTTATTATTTAATATTTATTTAATATTTAATATTTATTAATTAATTAAATAAATTCATAAAAATGTATCTTTCCTTCAAAATATAAAGAAATATCATTTAAATAAGTAAAATAAATAAGATTTAAATTTTATAAAAATGATTGATTTAAAATTTCATATTATATAATATAAAATCCCCCGATCCCCCGCTTCCGCGTCCTCGCTAGCCACGACCCACCTGTTTCGACACCACCGAATCTGCACCGAATTTTACGCACACTATTACAAAAAATAATGTATGGAACACGTGAGTACGATTCACGCGTTCGTACTGATCGTGAAACACTGGTGATCCACATTAGAATTTATAAGCTAATAATAAGTTAGTAAAAAAAACATAAAAAGTGATGAAGTACATATAATATTGTGATTTTTAACTTACTTTGAAGAATATATTCCTTGCTGGAATTCAAAATAGGACTGCAACTCTGCTCGTGATGATCTACGACGAAGTTGTTCCAAAGTGGAAGTGACACTGATGCTATATCGCTCTGGAGCAGTAATTTATATAAAGCCTTATCTGAATACAGTTACGAGTAGATTAGCTTAATGTGAGTAATCGAACCTTAAGGATAATGAGGGGTAAAATGTAATTTTAATTAATCCATTATGAGAAATGTTATTATTTTAGCATAGTAGAATTTCGTGAAACGGCCGGAAGCTAATGACACAGTCTAGACACACATCCTCACGATAAGGCGGAATGATCGATTTTTGTTAGTCGTTTTGTTATCGCAATATATTGAATTTTCATCATTAGGGAAAGGTTTCATGCTGTGTACTAATGTGCCGGAGTAATTACCTGCAACAATAATCAAAAATTTCAACGGGCGGAACACGCATATTATTATTTAATTCGAGTTTCATAATGGTATCCAATCATTTTATTTTGAAAAGTGACAATTATTATTTTGTAAATACTCTCAAGTTTAGTAAATGTATAAATGGAAAAATCAGTGCGTGAACTCCAGCATCACGACTAGAGCAGTGGAACCCATTAGAATATTTTTCTGTAGGTATGCCCGAAATGTACGAATGAAACAAAAAATAAATTTACGTCATTCAAACTTCAAGAGAAATGTATTTTACAAATATATTTCCGTTGTATTATTCGGAGTAAAAAAATTCTTGATCAAATCTTGATCAAAGTTGATCAAACTAGATCATTGAGAAACAGACCAAATTAGATTAGAATTTTGAGACTTTTTCGAACCTATTTTGTTTAAAATTCTATCAAATTTGATCAAATTCGATCAAAGTTCGATCAAAATTCGATCGGTTTTAATCAATAGTCGATCAAATAGGATCAAACTTTACCGGACAAAAATGTAAACCCTGGGAACATGACCAGCGATGGAATCAATATTATATACGACGCCTACGATAAGCAAAACATACAGGCACATGTAAAACAGTATTAAAGCCCCAACCACAACCTAGAGCATGCAAATCATTGAAAATTTGATTGATGAGAATGTGATCTAATTTGACCGTAATTATCAGATTATTTCAGATCTAATTGGATCAAAATATGATCCTTTTCTGATGAAAAGAAAGCCACACATTGTATAAGATTCAGTAGAAGAGATGAAATGTGATCATCGTTGATTAACTTTTATCGTCATTGTTCAAAAAAATATTACACCATAATAAAATAAAACTTTTTAGCATTTTTTATATTTATCCAAGAAAACGCCAAAATGTCAGGGAGCTATATAATGCAAAAGAATTATCATAAAAATGTTGTATATAGTAAGATGATCTATGTGAGCACGTATAATCATTAGTATAAATACTTTTTAATTATAATACTTTCTTTAACAACGTTTCCCAGCAAAAAATGGGTTACATAAAATTTTATTCATTTGCATACAAAATTTATATATGATTATATACAGTTATATGTAAATGTTATTAAAAAAAGTATTTCATTGAAGAAGTATTTCGAATGTTTAACAGTGCTCCTATAAATCATATTACTATGCATACAATATTTTTGCAGAATTCATTTGCATTATGCAAGCCTACTGACATTTGGGTTTTGTGGATAAATATAAAAAATGCCGAGACGTTAAATAACCCCGAGTAACAAATTTCATCTGTTTTCCGCGTACAGAAATATGTTTGGTTCGAAGATATAATTTTAGGTCTCGTTTTACCTGACTGCTCTGGAACAATCCTTTAAAAGTCGTAACGTGTTGTTTTTTCTACATTTTGTATGTTTAGGAATGGCCTCCGATTGATTTTAAATGTGTGCCACCGAAACAATAAATATTTTTCTTAAAGCGTAAAGTTAAAAGTTCTGTGGATTTACCCCTATATGTCCGACCGACAAATTTTGCCATCAGATTCGCATCCAGGAGGCAACAATACGTCAGAAACACCTTGTTACGATTTTTTCCGAGGGAGGACGTCTTTCCGAAGGTTTACCTACAATTGTATACAGTCGTATATAATATATACAATCATATGCAATACTATAGAGACACAACTGCTTTACAATTGTATTGAATTGTACATAACTCATTTGTACGAAGGTAAATACATTAAATCACCTACTACGATCCCAGTTGATCATCGAAATTTTTTTTTGTAGTCCTGTGTAATGTTAGAAATAGTTTTTATATCTTTTTATATTTTATAATTTAGGGTTACCTAGTATATTTTATACAGTTTTAGCTGGACGTAAATTAATTTATTTTGTACCTCGAGTTGTGATGTTATTTTAAGAAAAAAACAGTTTACGAGATTTAGTTGGTACTGAGATCTTCCTATAATCCCCAAGGTAACGGGATATCGATACTCAATGTATACATATCTAATATTTTTCAATGACTAAATTATGTTGCGTAAAGGAGATTCTAAAAAATTTATTGAGCAACATTTTTGGTAAAGACTATATAACATTCCGTACTTGAGGCCGAATTTTTCGGGTTATAAACGACATTTTCCGCGCTTTTACCTTTATTTTCAAAAGCCAAAGTCTTTAGATTTATTTACTTCAAAAAGGAAATCCGGAAAGGATTTAAAAAAAGAAACAAAAAAAAACAACAAAACCAGTATTTTTTTTTAATCATATATCATTACTCACGGTCTTATTTCCGAAAAATCTCATAAAACATTCTGAAATTTCAGTTAATTTGACAGGAGACATGCCTGTTGATAAATATTTTGATATGTCTTTTGCACACTACCAAAACAAAGGCGCTGAATACTATTAAAAAATATTATATACATATGAATATGAAAACATTTCAAGTATTGAGTAACATACTCCGTTTTCATTATGTTCCATATGCTTTCTGTAACACTTCTCCGCTGTTAGGAATGTTTAAGTTATTATCAACTTGAAGAACTTCTGAAAAAGGCAGAAAGTAGACGAGTTTAAATACTTTCACTAAACGAATAAAATAATACATAAAATAATAGTCATATAGCTATCCGAAAATGAACTTAAATTTCAGAATCATTTATTAGATTTTCCAGAAAAGAGACCGTGAAAAACAAAATATGATAATTTCAAAACAAACTTGAATTTTTTAACCGTATCTTTTTACTGTCTGCTTTTTCGTATTCAAATCGTTTAAGATTGTATATAATGCTCTATAGTTGCGCAGATTTTATAATAGGCAATATCAGTATAGAAAGATTAATTTTCGTTTCATTTTTTTTAAAGATTATGTCCCTCAAAAGTGATCAACTTTCGGAATAAAATGCAATAAATAAAAAGTACTTAGAATTCGTCAACTAAAGCATTAGGATTATTTTTCAGATTTCTTTTGAATTTTTTTATATTCGTGAAAACTTTTCTCTGTTGACCGTAGATTAAGTCTGCAGGTCTGGACGAAATATTTTCAAATCAAAATTGCCTGAGCATTCAGGAGAAAATCTATCGATTGCCCTTAGACTCTTATTTAGTTGTGAATATAAATTCTCAACTAAATATGGCATATCGTAATCCAGGAGTCTTATCCCTTGCCTGTCAGTAAGGTCGTTTCTTTCCACAATTTATATAATAGATATTCGAAATACGACGTACGTATTGAAGACCTCATACAAAAGTATCTAAAAAGTTTTCGATTAAAATCGATATAATGTACTTTATTTTTAGCTTCTTTTTGTTCACTGAAAAATTAATTGTTCAAAAAGAACCCTTTTCTAACTATTAATAAGTTGCCATTTAGCGAAGAATTCGTTTTCATTACATTATTTAATGAATTTAATACAATTAAAATTGTCATATGACCTTCAGCCAACAAAAAGTCCTCGAAAAATATCATTTATTATTTATTCAAATCATTTAAATTTTTGTCTCCTTTTTTATCACTAATGGAAAGTTCAGAATCACTAGTTTCCATAATATTATTACACTTGACAATTAACTGTAAATGAAAATATCTGTATTGTAACGACAAATCACTCTCTGATACTCATTAGCCACATAGTTGACATCATCATCATTGTCAGAACAATTATGAATGTTATCATCTTCATTCTCTCAAATATCATCAATCGGAAATATTATCTATTCTCGACTGTTATTGATTTAATCGATCATTAGCAATTTTTCGTAACATACACACGGGTAAAAATATTTCGTCACCGCAGCGAATAATTGGCTAGCCCAGCAAAACGTTTGTCGTAATATATGAATAGCAAATATTTAGCTGGTTTAGCAAACTGTTATTACTAGGTTTGCTTTTGTAATTACTGGCAGAGCCAATATTTCGCGAATTCAGCTAATCAATTTGTAGCAAATGTCCTTTTGCTGAAATAGGCAAGACATTCTTTTCCGTCTACGTTGTTCCGTGATTGCTAATAACAATTAATATCAATTACAAAATCACTTCAAAAACCTTAGATTCGTATTATTCATTATTGTCCA
>JAQOWT010000259.1:0-27049 GCA_030407085.1 Trichopria drosophilae
AACGCAAAAATAAAATAGAAATTATACACATAGACTAATAAAAATATATATATAAATCAAAAACATTTAAATTTATTCTCGTGTTTTCTTTTCCTCTTTCCTTCTACCATACTTAGTTTAACTTTAGTTTTACAAATTTTTAACTCTTATTATATTAAGTATTAATTAAGCTTTAAAACCTATATATAGTGTGGGATTCCGATAACGAGGAAGGAATTTTCTTAAATGCAAAAGCGATTGCATTTATAATCGCCGACGCCGACCAACAACTCAGCGAACCCACACCCGAACTTTCACCTCACGAAAAAGAAGCCCAACAAAAAATAAAAAGAGCGGAGCGACAAAGGCGTCGCAGGGCAAAGAAAAAATTATTAAAAGCGAAAAACAAACAAAAATAATATTTTTATATATTTATGTATACATAATAAAAAAATAAAATATATATAAGAGTATAATATATCCATCCATATAAAATAAATCTTGAGTTTTCTTTAACTAACCTCTCTTGCATAACAAACAAAATTCGTATAGTATAAATTGAATTACTTATATTTAATTAATTATTTACATATATATATATATATATATATATATATATATAGAAAATTTTAAGTAAACAAAAATAAGTTAAACAGAATATTTTATTTCGTTTTTTCTATAAAAAATTGTTCCGTTTTATTTTATTATCAGTAATGACATAAAACAATAAATGTCAGGAAAAAGAGTTACACGAGCTCTAACACAGGATCTAAGCGAATCAGATAAACAGGATTTTTTAGGACCTAGTTTAGTTAGTGATAGGAAACAAAGAAAGAAAATAGAAAAACCATTGGAGGCTATTACCGAAGAAAATATATACATTGAAACAGAAGGAACAATTCCAGAACAAATTAAAGAAAATATATCTCCACAAAAAGAACAGACACAACAACTTTCTATTAACCATAGTAAGGTATCTGACGAAATAATTGCAATCGAAGAAACGGATGAAAACTCACCGGAAGAAATTATAGACACTACAAAATTCCACAAAAAAGATACATTGGAAAACACACAAATCTTCAATTTAAATAACCAAATTTTACCGGAAATAAATGCACCATTGACAGGAAAAATCAATGAACTAGTAGACGAATTCAAAAAACCTGACCGAAGAATATAAAAAACAGGAAAAAACCCCAGTTAAGGTTAAGTTAGAAGACCTTAAAAACTGGTACAAAAAAAGCTTATCATTCTTTTATCAAAATTCGAGTACTCCCAAAAAGAATAGTTTAGACGACGAAGAGGAACAAGATAGCAAGGATTCCGATAGTGACGACGAAATTTTTAAAACAATACATAATAACGAAAGCTTAAACGAAATCAAAGAAATGGCGCAAAATCGCGATCGATTAACCTTAAACCATGCAATAGAAATTGTACCAAGATTCGATGGTGATCCCCGATCATTTTTTACATTTGTTGAAAATTGCGAAGAAGCTAAAGACATGCTTCCAGATGAAGCAGAACAGGATTTGGTAAAATTAATAAAAAGCAGATTAATTGGCGAAGCACGACGCGTAGTAAAAAATCAAGAATTCCGAACAATATCTGAATTATTAAAAACTCTCAGAGAGATATACTCCCCAATCAATTCCATAACAGAAATAAGACAGGAACTTATAGGGATGCATCAACTAGATTTTGAAAACATTGTAGCATATGCGAACCGTGTAAGAGAAATAGGCGATAAAATAGTAGAAACTTATAAGGCATTAAACGAAAATGGTCAAATCAGCGAAGAAGAAAAATCACAAACAGAAACAGAAATATTAGAAACGTTTTTAAATGGATTAAAACCAGAAATCGAAATAAGACTAACCAATTTGGATATAGAAAACTTTCCAGCAGCAGTTCAAAAAGCATTACAAATAGAAAAAAAATTAAAATTAACCAACAATATCAGAGGAGCAACCAATGAAACAATGAAACAAGAAGACAAAATTAAATCACAAAAAATTAAAATTATACAAACAGAAAAAAAATGTCAAATCTGCAAAAGAATCGGACATGAAGCAGACACATGCTTCCATCGAAATTCAAGACAAGCACCAAATTATCAAACCCATCAGAATTATCAACCACCAAAGTACCAGAATTATCAACCACCGAACTTTCAAAATTACCAACCACCAAACCTTCCACACTATCAACCCTCAAAATTCCAAAAATATCCACCACTACAATTTCACAATTATCAACAACCGAATTATCAAAACTATCAAGATCCAAGAAACTATCAGAAAAATCACCCTCGAAACTACCAAAATCATCAAAATATTCATCCCACGAACTACGAACAACAAAACTATGCCTCACGAAGAAATCAACCTCCGAACTATTATCAAACCCAGAAAAATCAAAATAATATACCTCAGCCTCAAAACTATCAACTCATGAACAAAACATTTCATTCACAAGTAATCCAATGTACATTTTGTAAGAATATGGGTCATTCTTGGAAAGAATGCAGAAAACTAAAAGCTAAAGAAGAACTCAAAGCAGAATTACTAGACGAACTAAATAGGAAACATAATTTAAAGGGAAACGAGAATGGTCTCCCCAAAACAGGCGCGCAGAGGGAGACCAGAAATATGCGCCAAATAAATGTCACACGAACAATAGACACAAATTAGAAATAAAAACAGTTCACCTAGAAAAAAACGAAGCTCCAATAATTAAAATCAACTCTAAAGACCTATACACTGAAGTAACTTTTATGGTAGATACAGGGGCCAGCGTAAATATAATAAAAGAGGAACATATAAAAGGCGAAACTTTAATAGACGAAAATGATATAATAGATCTTAAAGGCATCACCGAGCAACCTGTAACAACAATGGGGGTAGTTTTTCTAGAAATACTAGGAAGTGAAGTAGAATTCCACGTTGTCAAAAATAATTTCCCAATAAATACAGCAGGAATTTTAGGATCAGAATTTTTACGTGATAATCAAGCAACAATAGATTATAAAAAACATTACATAGAATGGAAAAATAATAAAGTATACTTCCATGAAGAAAAAATCATAATCCCGGCAAGAGCAATATCAACATTTTACGTAAATATAAAAAATAAAGAAATTAAATATGGATATGTACCACGCATTGAAACCGAAGAAGGCATATATTTAGGCGAAGCAATTATCAAAAACAATAACGGACGAGGATACCTACAAATCTATAATACAACCAACGAAAGTACAGAAGTAAAAATACCAACACTAGAAATTGCTGAAATAGAAGAAGACTTTGACATCTCAAACCTTAACGAACAAATATACAACAAAAATAAAGTATTTACCAACAAATACCATAATGAATATCAAAATGAATACGAAAATATATATACAAGTAAATCCGAGGATATAAATAAAAATGAATACGATAACGAATATGAACAAATAAACGAATATGAAAATGAACATAAAAATGAATATAAAAACGAATACACAAGTGAATTTGACTATTTAAACGAAAATGACGTCACAAATGAATATGATGAAATTGAAAAGGAAATATTAAACTTAGTCCTGAAACACTGTCCTAAATCTCTAAATTCTTCTGTGCATGAAGATCAAGATTTCTTCACAAACAATACTAAACTACTACTTGTACAAAGAAAAATATTAGAAAATGAAATTAATAATAAACCGGATCAAGTTAATTCCTCTGAATCAGATAAAAATAATAAATCAGATCAAGACTTAACCTCTGAATCTAATAATAAAATAAATAAACCAGATCAAGACTTAACCTCTGAATCTAATAATAAAATAAATAAACCAGATCAAGACTTAACCTCTGAATCTAGTAATAAAATAAATAAACCAGATCAAGTTAATTCCTCTGAATCAGATAAAAATAATAAATCAGATCAAGACTTAACCTCTGAATCTAGTAATAAAATAAATAAACCAGATCAAGTTAATTCCTCTGAAACGGATAAAAATAATAAATCAGATCAAGACTTAACCTCTGAATCTAGTAATAAAATAAATAAACCAGATCAAGTTAATTCCTCTGAATCAGATAAAAATAATAAATCAGATCAAGACTTAACCTCTGAATCTAATAATAAAATAAATAAACCAGATCAAGACTTAACCTCTGAATCTAATAATAAAATAAATAAACCAGATCAAGACTTAACCTCTGAATCTAGTAATAAAATAAATAAACCAGATCAAGTTAATTCCTCTGAATCAGATAAAAATAATAAATCAGATCAAGACTTAACCTCTGAATCTAGTAATAAAATAAATAAACCAGATCAAGTTAATTCCTCTGAATCGGATAAAAATAATAAATCAGATCAAGACTTAACCTCTGAATCTAGTAATAAAATAAATAAACCAGATCAAGTTAATTCCTTTGAATCGGATAAAAATAATAAATCAGATCAAGATTTAATCTCTGAATCCAATAACAATGAAATATCAAATGAAGAATTTCCCTTAAAACTAGAAACAAATAATGAATGGCATAATATAAAGATAATGAGTGAAGATGAAATCTCAATGAGAAAATTTAGAGATAAAAAACATACTAAATATAAAAACTTTGTAACATACAACGATTATTTGAAAGGAAGACATAAAATACTATCCGAATCACAGACAGCCCAAATGTACCACACACATACAATAAAAGAAACAAAACGCGCTAAAGAAGTAAAAGAACTATTACGAATGGAACATTTAAACAAAGAAGAAAAAGAAAGTATTCAGACAATTGTTAATAAACATGCCGATATATTTCATTTACCCGGTGAAATACTAACCTACACGGAACTCATAAAACATAAAATTATTACAACTGATGAAATACCAATCAACACGAAGCAATATCGATTTCCGCCTATACATAAAGAAGAAATAAACAGACAAATAGAAGAACAATTAAAAAGTGGAATCATAAAACCGTCGAATTCACCATATAATACACCCTTATGGATAGTACCTAAAAAAACAGATTCACAAGGCAATAAAAGATGGCGAATGGTTCTAGATTTTCGAAAATTAAATGAAAAATCAATAGGCGACTCATACCCTATACCAAATATAGTGGATATTCTAGATCAATTAGGAGGGGCTAAATATTTTTCAATTTTCGATTTAGCCTCTGGATTTTTACAAATAAAAATGGATGAGCAAGACGCACAAAAAACAGCTTTTTCTACACCCCATGGACATTATGAATTTGATAGAATACATTTTGGCCTGAAAAATGCCCCAGCTACATTCCAACGACTCATGGATATCGTATTATCTGGATTACAAGGAAATGAACTTTTTGTATATTTAGACGATATTGTAATATATGCATCCTCACTACAGGAACATAAGATAAAATGTGAAAAATTAATGAATAGACTCAAACAAGCAAATCTAAAATTACAACCTGACAAGTGCGAATTTCTTAGAAAGGAAGTCTGCTACTTAGGCCACATTATCAGTGAAGATGGCTTAAAACCAGACCCAAACAAAATTAACTGCGTACAAAAATTCCCAATTCCTAAAAATCAAAAAAATATCAGGCAATTCCTAGGACTTGCTGGATATTACAGAAGAATTATCGAAAATTTCTCAAGCATTGCAAAACCATTGTCAAACTTATTAAAAGATAATACACCTTTCATCTGGGGAACAGAAGAAAACAATGCATTTAATACACTACGCGAGAAACTATGCAATGCTCCGGTATTACAATACCCAAATTTTAACGAACCTTTCATAATCACAACCGATGCCTCTGGATATGCAATAGGCGCTATACTGTCACAAGGAGAAATAGGAAAAGATAGACCAATATCATACACATCCCGAGTACTAAATGAACATGAAAAAAAATATGAAACATACGATAAGGAAGCACTAGCAATTTATTACGCAATACTACATTTCAGACCATACATTTACGGAAGACACTTCACAGTAGTGACAGATCATAAACCTCTCACATCATTTAGAACAAAAAAAGATCCAAATTCAAGAGTAGCAAAATGGATGTATAATTTATTAGAATTCGAATTTGACGTAATATACAAAGCTGGTAAATCAAACGTAAACGCGGACGCATTATCCAGAAATCCAGTAGAAGTATTAAAAATTGCAGAAATAAAAGCAAAAGAAATTCCCAATAATATAATAACGAGAATGATGAATAAAATGGGATGGAAAGGAGCTGGAATCGGAAAATTTAATCAAGGAATAAGAGAACCAATTAGAGTAAAATCACAAACAGATAGGAAAGGATTAGGATATTTAGGAAATAACAATAAATGGGATTATTGGAATGAAGTACAAAATGCACAAATTTTTAAACCGATAGAATTCGTAAAATGTAAACAAATTTTAAAAAACCATAACCAATCGAGAGAAAAAATATTACACAATCCAATATATAATATCAAAATACCTAAAAACCCAGTCGATAAAATAAATTATACGGGTCCAAGATATAATTTACCAAACAGAATTTCATTTTGCACCAAATGCAACCATTTGAACCATACTCTGGATGAATGTTTTGAACAAAAAACGGAACTAAAAACCTTAAGCATCAATACACTGAAAGAAAACACCCATGTTGACTATCCACCCGAAATAATTAATAAGGCAATATTTACTACACAAATAGATGAAAATGAAAACCTTGTTTTGCGAAGGAGTACACGAAATACCAAAAAACCAGAAAGATTAGAAATAAATAATAACAAGAAAAAAAGGGATACTAGCAAACCCAAAAGAAAAACAATAGACAAACAATCAAAAATACAAACAAAACAAAATAAAACAAATGAATTCGACATGATAAATTACGAGGACGAATACAACAATACTATAATTGAAAATTACGAATCAGAGATCGAAAAAACGAAAAGTAATAAACAATTAATGTTTAATACCCCCGAAGATAGTGAATTAGACTCTGATACAGACGAAGAAAATATTACTGATTGTAATCAAGAATATAGAACAAGGAACGTAATAGAAATAAAAAATCATTTATATATGCAAAAAGATAATCTCGCATATTTTATAACCACGACAGGACAACCTTGCGACAAAGGATCATCAACTTTAAACAATAGAAACGAACTACCTAAATTCGACAACGCAAAATTAAATGAAATTTTAATTATAACTAAAAATAATAAATACCATATCGCACTTCCAATAGTTACAAATATCGGAGAAAGTCAAATAACAGTATTAAAAAACATAAAAACCGTAATTAAATCTTTAAAAAAAGAAACAAATCATCGACAAATAAAAACACTCAGCATATCAAAATCTAAAGAAATAGCCGGCGTAGATTGGTCTAGCGTGATAAAAATATTAGAACACGAGTTCAAGAAATCAAACACAAAAATAATCATATGTAACGGTAAAATAAAGTACGTAAATAATACAGATAGAGAAGATATAATAAAAGAACTTCACTCAACACCAATAGGAGGACACAAAGGAATAAATAAAACGCTAAAAAGAATTAAACAAACTTATTACTGGGAGAATATGAAATCAGACATTGAAAAATTCATACAAACTTGCAAATCCTGCCAGCTAAAGAAACTAACAAGATTTAAAACTAAACAACCAATTATTATTTCAGACACACCCAAACAAGCCTTAGAAAAAATATCGATGGACATTGTAATTCCAAATAATAAAACAGAAGAAGGTTATGAGAACATATTAACAATCCAAGATAATCTTACAAAATATCTAATTGCAATACCCCTAAAAAAAGCAACGGCCTCAGACATTGCGGAAGCTCTAGTAAAAAGATTAATATGTACATTCGGGATACCTAAAACTATACTAACAGATCAAGGTAAAAACTTTTTAAGCAAAATCATGAAAAAAATGGCAAAATTATTCAACATAAAGCAGATAAAAACGACAGCGTTTCACCCACAATCGAACGGTTCGTTAGAAAGATCACACCACGTAATAAAGGAATACATTAAACACTTTTCGGAAAAACATACAGATTGGGATAAATGGTTAGAATTAGCAACATTTTCATATAACACTAGCATTCACGAAGGAACAAAATATACCCCTTTCGAATTAATGTTTGGTAGAATTGCAAAATTACCTTCTAGTAAACCCACAAATGATGATATTGAAATCACTTATACCGATTACGTACAAAATTTAGCCTCAAAACTATATGATGTCCAGAATTTTGCACAACAAAATTTGAAATCCGCCAAAATAAAATCAAAACAATACTATGATAGAAATATCAATTCTATAACCCTAAAAGCGGGCGATGCGGTCTTTTTACAAAAAAATCATAAAACTAGTAAATTCGATGACGAATATCAAGGCCCCTTTAAAGTATTACAAGTTTTCGAAAATGGAAATGTAAAAATAAAAGTAAAAAACGAAGAAAAAGTAGTTCACGCAAATAGATTAAAATACTCCCGAATACCAGTGTAAATGGTGATCTTCCTATTTTCCCTATCCTATTATAGTTAATAAGGCATGTACCAATATTTTATATAATTAAATGTATACACATATACATACGCATATTACACATACAAATATACGTACCACACCATAAATAAGCAGCACAAATTAATCAAACAAAACAAAGAGGATGCTTATTTCAGTCAAAGAAACACCTGGAAAGAGAAGAGGAAAATCGAAAATGCAAATTATTACAATAATCTTGATCGTGACATCAATAATCCTGAAGTCATCAGCATTTATAGCCTTTGATTGCGGCTCAAAAACATCGAATCTATCAACAATATCCCTCTTAAAAATACAGGATTGCGATATAGAGAAAAAGCACTTAAAAATCGAAAAAGTCAGAGCACAACTTTTACAAATCAAAGAATACGACGAAATAGAGATAATACAATGCAAAATAGATATAAATAGAGAAATAAACTATTGTGGTATGCACTCGCATACATCAGCAGTTTCAAATGGTTTAGCAACATATGTCCAAGAAGTCTCTCGAGAAGATTGTGAACATATGCACCGCACAGGAACCACAGTAATAAACCTTAATACTATAACTGGGATAAAACTGAATTTCATCCAAACTTTTAGTTTAACAATGGCAGGAACTATCCAGGTGGACGGCACTTGTCGAGGAGTAGAATACGCAGACACATACGGTTCATGGAGCGACGTGATAGTCCAAGGAACGGTCAGAATTTTAATACAAAAATATAAAGCTAGAGTAAATTTAAACGAAAATAGAATATATTTAAGATCAGGAATTTCCTACCCCATAACAGACCACAGCTGTTTGGACTTAGAAGGAGGTAGTACATATTGGAGTGTAACACCAGAGGATTTCTGCGGATCCAATAAATACGATGTCTTATATGACGGCTCAGTAGACAAAGCATACCATGAAGATAAAACAATAATTTACTCCCTGACAACTGAAGAAATAACATTTGCACTAACGTCTAGAGGAAAGAAAAATATTTGCGGATATGAATTATCACTCACAGAGCATCCCAAACTACTAATATTAGAAAACAAAAATGGTGGAAATTTCAAAAAACGACCAATTAACACAATAAATCTAGATATTTTTACTTATGTAAATTCGAAATTCGTTTTTGTTGAGAAACACTTACGACATGAAATAAAACAATTATATTATGACGTACTCACACAAAGATGTAAACTAGAGAAACAAGTTTTACAAAACTCTTTATCATTAGCAAGCCAATCGCCAGACGAATTCGCATACAACATAATGAAGGGCCCAGGTTATATGGCAGTAGCAGCAGGTGAAGTTGCATACATAATGAAATGTATACCGGTAGAAGTAAAAATAAGGCAAACTGACGAATGTTACTCACATTTACCAATAAAATATCAAGGAAAAGATATGTTCATGACACCAAAAACCAGAATATTAATAAACAAAGGAAACCAAGTCACATGCAATAGTTTAGTTCCCCCAATGTATTCGGTAAACAACGTCTGGTATAAACTTCTTCCGAATCCAGTAGAAGCAAAAAAACCAGACGAACTAAAACCTCAAACGAAACAAACTTGGCAATATATAAATTTAGAACATTTAGCAACAAATGGAATATACAGTCAAGAAGATCTCAAAAAACTGAAAGAACACATAATGTTCCCAGCCGAAAAACCAGCAGTACTGAACACAATCGCTAGAGGTATGACCGGACAAACAACAAATTACCAAGGAACTTCCATAACAAATATGATAAACGAAAACACTATAACAAAACTTTTTAAATCAGCTACCGAGAAACTATGGAACAACTTTATGATATTCGGAACCACAACAGCCGGAATCATGGGCATAGTATTAATAATAAAGTTAATTAAGGGCGTTATTGACACAATAATTCATGGATACGCACTACACACCGCGTACGGTTGGTCTCTCTTTCTTATAGGAGCAATTTGGGATTCGCTAACAAATTTGCTACTTCACTTAGCGAGAGGAACTCCTAAAACTAACACAAAAAATGATAATATTGACAACGACAAAAACTATCAATCACTTCCTCAAATAGAACTTCAAGAAATAGAAATTATTAAAGATAATGAAAACAACAAGCCAACAGCACCCTCAAAACAAAACATTCACGTACCGCGTACAGAAGTACTATATCCTAGACTAGAAGCGAGTCACGTAGAACCATATGTAGAAACAAAAAACCATCCACAAGAAACAATGCCAAACAACATCAATAGAGAAAATAAAGCGTTTACATTAAAAAAATAACATACATAATAAAACCTACTTATAACAAAAATAAACCATGCAATATACAAACAATACAAAATTTATATTTTCTTTCAACAGGAATAACAAGCAAAAAGAAAAATATCAAGTTGAAACACAAAAATTTCATGATGAACAACGCACTTACATATTATTTACTACTCATATATCTAAGTTCAATAGCGGTTGGTAAAAACATAGAAAAGATACTGATAAACGAATGTGATGAATCGTTCAAAATAAATCGGACTTATTGTGAAGGAGACGAAATTAAATGGTCAGTCGACGAAAAACCACCATGTACACTAACTCCGGAAATATGTAGACAATTAAAATCAACAAGGCAAAGATTCGTACAAATTTATGGAGAATTAGCAAACTACAAAACACAAAACCCTTGCAAATATACTAAATTCGAAATGATAGACGAAGAAGTGGGATTTAGTAAATACAAGACGCCAATTATTTCAGGAAAAATAAAACTGCAACAACATAAAAACAATCCAGAAATCATAATAGACGTCAATATAGGAGAATACAAACATGGAGACTGCAGAGTATCAATTTGGTCACCACCAGAAATCACCACAAAAAAATATATACAAACAGTAACAAATTCACTAACTCCAACTATAAACCCACCAAATAATCAAGACATACCATCATCGACCTTCTTAAGCATATCTTCAGCTACAAGAAAAATGTCTAATGAAAACCTGTATAATAAACATACCACACCCATGATATTAGTGGAACCGCCAGAAGAAACCATATATCATACCTCTCTAATAGGATATCTAATAATTGGCACCTACATAGTAATAATAACAATAGTATCACTAATAATATTACTAATAATCAAGAGAAGAACATGTACAAGAACGAGACAATCAATAGAACAAACCCTCAGCAGTTTCGATGAAAAAAACGAAATAGAACAAAGCCAAGAAGAACACATGTTACAGAAAATATAAACAATTAAGAAAGAATCATTAAGAAACTACCAGATTTCAACAGTACAATACGAACCAATACTAGACATACGAACAAAACTAAAAAAAAAAAAAAAACAAAAAAAACTAGACAGAAACTAAATAACTTATTTTTTATTCTTTTCTTACAACCCTTTAAGTTGCCTCTCGAGCCTAGTCCATAAGACAGGTAAAATGTTACCCTACAATAATAGTAGAGGTAGTGTGTAAAAATAGACAGAACGTTTATTTATTAATTTTCATCAATTATTTAACCTTTTCAGACAGACCTTTTATTTTTGAAACTCAGCAACTTAAAGGAAAATAAATTTCCCTTCAAATCATTTGCATGCTTAAAACTAATCAACATTAATTAACCTTATCACATAGAAATTGCAATCATATAAAAATATATCTTTGTTGTTGTAAATAATAAAAAAAAAAGGCTTATATAAAGAAATTATCTACAGTGGAATACAAACGACTGGGAAATGTACAAAATTACACCATCCAGGGGGAAAGACAATATTACATCATTCTGGAACACTTCTCATGGAAAAACAAAAGTCTATGTACAACATGTTACAACGAACTACCAGCTCAACAAAAATATAAATACAAAAAAAATCTTACAAACCACGGCACAATGAATAAACTGATGAATTTGTACCCAGAAATTTGCACCACATGCGAAAAACAATTAATAACAATGCATGATATACCGAAATACGGTTACTGTATGAATTCACAAGTAAATAAGGAAAATAATAAACAATCAATTAAACCACAAACCACGATCACGCAAAAAATGAAAAATTTATATCTGTCTGAACCAAGAAAATCAGATAATCCAAATTCAATGTGTGAAACCGAACCTCGCTTTATGTGTGTTAAAACTGCATTGCACTACGTCAAAGAAAATTACACAATATGTAACATCTGTTACAAGAAACAACATATAAAAACAGGATACGGCAAAAAGAATCCACGACACAGACGCACAGAAATTAACAATTGTAACAACGACATATGTCACATATGTCAAGAAACGTCGCATTTCCCTAAATCATGCAAATTATGTCACAAAAAAATCGGAATCATCATAAACATAGAAGATTGCATTCAATGTAAAAAATACCAAGAACTGGAAACGAAGTTGCAGAACGCAATAACCATCGGCACACCCATACAGGACCATAGTAAAACAGATGTTACTCGAGAAGAATCATGGGATTAAAACAGAAACGAATTCGCCGACAAATTTTCATAATATCTTAAGAAAATGAAATTATTATAAATTGTATTCACTTTAAGACCTTAAATAAAGATACAAATTAAACTGAAAAAAATAGACCCACCTGTATTATCTGGAAAATCTGTACACGAATTCAAACGTCGACAATAGATAAGAAGACCTCCTTATCCCGGACCCACACAGCAAAGACGAAGGATATGTCGGTTAAACATTTTTTTTTATATATCAATGTAACGAGATGCAAATAAACAAACGAAAATGCACAAACACTAAACCAAACACCTTTTTCTTAACTTGTACTAAAATCCGCACATCCACATAGACTCTTCATAAGGTACTAACAACGAACGACGTGACGAACATACCAGCATGCCATAAAAGGGACGAAAACCCCACCATAAGTAACTGCTTTCTAAAAGAAATGAAATAAAAATAGAAAAAAAAGATACCTCGTACTCACACAAATAACGTTTTCTTTACCATAATCACGAGATATTGTACAATATTAGATTTTATATCCCTACACAATATATATATTTACTAACAATAATTATTTGAATGAGTTTGCATGTGCATGAAACAATATTAATAAATGAACTATATTTTGACACAAGAATTGAACATGATAACCAAAAGAAATGTGAAATATTTACCAAATATATATCAAATGTCATTAACAAACGAAAAGAATAATGAAATCAAGCGGGAAAATTCGATATTGTAATTTCCAACGAATCTAATTAAAATAATATTTACAAATAAATGATATTTCGCCGTTAAGTTAGGCTTGCCATAGATCAGTGGAGTGCGAATATCATATCGTAGTTAGATTAAGATGAAGTAAAGTGCACAAGTGACAAAGGAAAAACTCGCCGTTAAGTTAGGCTTGCCACAGTATAATGGAGTGCGAGATGTCATGCACTTGGAGATTCGACAAATACATAGTTTGTCTCATTTGAAAGTCATTTATCTTTAGTTTTTTAATTACAAATAAATAAAATATATATATACAAAAAATATATTATCAGAATAATAATTATAACCACAGACATTTATTCAGTTTTTCTTAAACCGTATCTTAGTTCAACCTTGCTAAATTACAAAAATGCACTATTTCAAATTTGTCAATATATTCAACTAAAACACTCTGCGACAAAAATTAAGTCATAGATTTAACAAACTACACTTATCTATTATATCTATACGAAATTAGAAACATTCAATGTTACAACTCAAAATCAATACGGAAAATGCAGCATCAAGTAAATATAAGAAGTGCATTTTACATAAATAGTATACTGTCTAGCCACTTTAATAGCGCAAACTGTCAATTCCGATTCACTACTAAAAATATAATTTACCATCAAAAGTATTCTCTTATTACTTATTACGCAAATATCAATATGTCATCCGTTAGAAATAGTCATATACACTGTAAACACATATATATCATAAAAAAAAACATAGATATAACTCATGTATAAAACTTCAAGAATGAACCATCATGTAAAATATTGTAATTTCTTCAAAATGATGTACTATCACTAACAAGCAAAATGCCCAACTATATTGCTTTCACACTATTCTTACAACAATACCTATATCAGTATTAAATGTGTAATACTATAATGTATCGAGGTACTTTAAATACTACAACAAATCATAAAATTAAGAAACAATACAATCGATCCAATATAAATTATTGCGACAAAATTCTATTCATAAAGAACCCACGAAAGAAATATTACAAGGTAAAATATAAATGTACTCGCAACCACGACAAATAATAGAGTTGTAACATTCAAAGCGCAATATATCACAATGCCATACATTTCCGATAAAATATATTATAGATACAATTGTAATTAAAAGAATGATGAATCAAGTTAACAGTCCATCTACTTTTCTGCGAAAGTTGGAGGACCAACTTCCAACTAAGAGGGGGGGTGTTACGTCTCACGTAACTAGGATATTGCGACCAAATACATTGTTGGGAATCCCCGAATATTTGGGAATTTAGTAACAGCGCCGATATACAACACACTAACCGAACTACAATGTATTTTCATGATTTGTAAAACCTACCATACCGGCCTCAAAAGATAACCGAAACCGTAGAAAATCGACCTCCTCTCTAGGTAAAACGACGCCACCATAAAAACTTAAAGATCGGAAAAGAACAGGTCTTTCTCTGCCCACAAATAAGTAAGATTCCTATATTATCAGCAAAAATTAAAATTAAGTAAAATATACAAAATTGCATCAATTTGTTTGTTAAATTTTTCTTTAATATATTTTCATAAAAACAGATTCCTATTTCAATATCAATAATTTTTTCCGCACACGAAAACTTTTCTATGTTAAAATATAAAAGTCTAAAAAAAAGGCATTCTCAAGCCGTACACGCACTGACATCCAAAAGTCATAAACTTAATTCGAGAAAACACTTTCTCAAGGAAAAGAGAATGACCTTCTTCTCCTATTTTTAGTTGTTGTCCTCGATAAATTAGAACATTTAGAATTACGCAACCATATTAATTATTATTTCAAAATGTAACAATATTTTTAATAAAACAAAAATATCATTAAATTAAATCATTTTAAATATAAAAAAAAACATAATGAGTGAATAAATAGAGAAATCAATTAAAGTCAATAAATACAAATTACAACATTAATGTCATTGCGTAATTGAAATGTTAATAAATAAGCGTAAAAACCAAACCATTATTTAGTAATACCATTTATCAAAATTAAAATATGTACACGAAAACGTAAATGAAAAACAATATCTTAATAATATTTTTCTTTTTTTTAAACAATTGTACACAATCTTTATTTTAAATAATAATATATATATATATATATAATACTCCAAGTACACAAAATTGTAAAGTTGATACAAACAACGAACGAATAATTCTAGCAATAAATAACTGACATATAATTAATAAAAAATTAAAGGCGAACTCAAATACCAACATTACAAAAATTCCTTTTATAACAAAAACATTTCTTTTACAAAATATTAAAAGTTTGAACAAATAATTAATACAAAAATTAATATTTTTTTTTTGTTACTTTAGTTCTAATTATGCTAGAACTTTCGTTCATGTTTGTAAAAACTACTTTAACTTTGTAAACAAATAGTTTGTTAAAAATTTATTGTTTTAAACAACACAAAAACAGTTTTTTATAATTACAAAAAAATGGTACAAATTTTCCCACCAAACTTAATGTTCCCACGCCTGGTCCGACCCACGAATTTTCCTGGAGGGGAGAATCAATATAAAAAGGGCGAATTTCCAACGAATCTTCCTACTCTACGCTACTCTTCTCCAACTCTACTACTCGGCTTCTGCGGAGACTCCGGCTTCGGCTTCGACCCAGATTTTGGCATCGCCTTTTTGGACCAGCTCTTAAAATTTTGGTTGGGCTTCATCATCGAGGTCTCTGCTGCCGTTTCCATATCGGCAGTTTCCACCGACACCTCGGGTCTTCCACGTGGACCCTCTTCAGCACCAACCAGGTCGAGTCCATTTGGCTGGACCGGAACACGGCCCACCAGCACCGTCAACCGGAGTTCGCCTCGCAACCGGACTTGGCTCTTCCTAACTCCTTTTTTTTATATACAGGTCCAGGTGACCGTATCCTCACCCCCGAAAAGGGAATATTCAGGTCCAGGTGACCGAATATCAACCCACTTCCCCTCGAAAACAGGTCCAGGCGACCGTTTTTGTTTCCTCTTCCTACCAAACTTCCTAAGGAGCCGAGTTCCACCCGAAATAAATCTCGGAGGATTTCAACGCGAGTCCGACATCTAATTACTAGTAAGTATAAATTTTTTTTATATACACTAAAATAATAAACCCTCTAACCACCCTTTCCTTTTCCACTCCCTCTTTTCATGCCCGATATGAGCCGATAAGAATGCAATGCTTCAGGCATTAAATTTATTTTATATTTTTTTTATTTTTATGAGACGAACGTGTCGGACTTCTTTGCAATTTTTTTTGACCACCACTTTTTTTTGAATACATAAATAAAGAAGCCGACACCTTAGGGATTCTTTTTGTTTTATAGCGACTCTAGTGCGTTTAACTGGAGCCCTTTGGGTGACCGGATGCAACCACGAGAGTCAGTAGGGACTGTAGTGACCTCCGCGTTAATTTTTTTTAATTCAAATTTATTATTTATATTTTTGGTTTTATATTTTTTTTTTATAACTAAATAAATTCTTAAACGCACACACATATTTATATATATATCTATCCTACTTCTTTGTCCTACTAATTCCTCATAGAAATCACCAGTTACATACATTAATTCTCGTCCTCTGTTTGTTTTTTAGTGCCGGTATACAAAAAGGATAGGGCCTATTTCCGTCGTCAGCGACGCCTCCGCGAGCGAGCCGCCAGAGAAAAAGGGACGAACCTTAGTTCGTTCCCCGACCCTCAATTCCCTCAGAAACCTCCACTACAACCTCCTCCAGTCGAACCTCTCCCTTCCACTATTCAAGAACATTCACTCACCCGCTCTGACTCCCCGATCACTTTTATCCCTCCCCTTCCTCTCGAACCTCTTCCGCCTCCTCACGAACTCTTTGCACCCACCAATCCACCCACTTTAAACGGAATTTGTATTCATAAAAAAGGATAATAAAAATCACTTTTTTTTTCTGCTAAAAGAGCTCTTTATTTTCCTTCCATTCTTTTCTTTTGAAGCAGGCCGCCTCCATTCGCCAACCCGAATCAACCTGTGTGGTTGAACGCCCTTTCACGATTCTGGGCACAACATACTTCGAGTAAGTATGTTAAATCAGGTCGTAACAGTAGGGCCATACGTTTCTGAAGAAAATATTCAATGGAAATTACTTTCAAAATTAAAAAAAATAGTTGAGATAGTTTTTAGTAAAGTTATTCATGATACTACTTATATTTCGTTAGATGTAGAAATTACAGAATATTTGAGATTGCATTCATTCCTATATGATCATCAGCTGAAACCCAAACATCATTTCCTGATACACTATCCGCGGATAATGAAGGCAGTGGGACCTTTATCCAATTTGACTTGTATGCGTTATGAAAGTAAGCATAGAGAAGGAAAAATTACATCCCACGTATCAATTTGTCGGAAAAATATTTGTCGCACAATAGCTTTGAAACATCAGTTAATGCTAAATTACAGGTTTCTAACTCTACGTATTGATGATGCTCCTTTTGAAACAGGTCCTCTGAAAAAAATTGAAACTCATATGAGGAATAATGTAAGGGATTTTATTCATTTGATGACGGAGTCTGCAGATATTTACTTAACAAAATGGGTAAATTGCTTAGGCCATAAAATTAAACAAAATAGCGTTGTAACGATCTTTTCAGAAAATGGACCAAACTTTCACCTTGTACATGCTATTATTCTGTGGGATAATGATTTCCATATAATTGCAAAACTATTTAACGATTGCTTTTTTGTTGAACATTTGCAGGCGTACAAAGTGTTCGATGAGGATTCGTATCGGTACTGTATTTTAACTGCAAAAGACATTGCTTCAAATGCGAATAATTACAAATTTAAATAAAATTGGCGATGGATATAATTATATTGTAAAATTATGGATGTAGTAATATATAGTTTTATTGAAATTAATAAATTTTTAAATTGTATACCTTCATTGTATTATTTTCCTTTTTCCTTTCGTTATTGAACCTTTAAATAATGTGTACTTCTACGTTTATGTATTATCATTACTATCCTAATAATAAGATGTATGATGGTAAGAAATATGCTTAGAAAATAAACACATGGAATAAATAAAAGTTTTACAAATCTTGGCCACCGCGAAGCCTTAAATCTAAAATAAAAGTTTTCACTAATAGAAACAACAAAATTCATCAGCATGTACACTCCAACATTAGCGTTTCTAAACACAGTTCTTATAGATACTATCTACTTTTGGTTTACCTTTCCAATATTCAGGAAGAAACGAGTAAGATGCACAAAGGTGAGAAATATGTTTAGAAAACAAACACATTGAATAAATAAAAGTTTTAAAAATCTTGGCCACCGGAGCCTTATATCTGAAATGATAGTATTCATTAATCGAAACAACAAAATTAATCAGTACGTACACTTCGACAATAGCTTTCCTACACAAAGTACTTATACTTACCACCTTTTGGTTTATATTTCCAATATTAAGAAAGAAATATTATGGATACAGGTTAAAAACGAACACATTGAATAAAAATAAAAGTTTTAGAACGCATATTTACCGGCCCGCGAGTCAGTCCGCGACTCAAACCACGAGTCAGTCCGAGACTCAAACCACGAATTAGTTCACGAATCTACCACCTCGCATGCTGCGACAGCGCCGCGACTGTGGCGACGCCTGGTGGCGGCGGCGGGAACTGATTTCAGTCTGTCCCTATTCATCTACTAACGCCTGAATAACGTAAAATTGTACGTTGAATTCTAGCTCACAAATTTTAATGAAATCTCCATTATTTTTATCTGGAATCAATTTTTCTTTATGTTTCCAAGTGTGCTCTACAAGATGCGACCCTAAAAAAACATGAAAAAACGCAATTAGTATTTTTTTTTAAATATTTTTCATTAAAAAATGTTTTTTTTTCGGGTTTTCTTCTTACAAAAAGCCCGATTGTGTGCACATATAAGGCTTCTATACAGTAAAAATGGTTCTAAAAGTGTTATTAGTGTTTGTACTTGAAAGATGTGCAAGCAGTTTTTTTTTAATTTTTTTTTGCAAAAATGACAGACCTTGAAATACAAAAAAAATAATAATTTATCATTTCTGTAGACGGTATCATATTATTATACTCTTATAATGATCGAGTATACTCAAAAATATCCAATAAGAGGTTTTTGAGGTCGCTGATTACGATTTTGATGTCAGAATTAAAAAATTCAAAATGGCGGATCCAATATGGCGATCAAAATTTTGAAAAACAACTCAATTGTTAGCGAAAAATGGGTCCTAGGGGGTTTTTGAGGTCGCTGATTATGATTTTGATGTCAGAATTAAAAATTCAAAATGGCGGATCCAATATGGCGGTATAAATTTTGAAAAACAAAGCCATCGTTAGCAGACAATAGGTTATAGGGTGTTTTTGAGGTCGGTGATTACAATTTTGATGTCAGAATAAAACAATTCAAAAATGAAGAACACACCATGAAGAAATTGTGATCAAGAGGGAATTACATCAAATTTAGGTAAAATCGTTTTCGGATAATTTCTTATCTTTTCCTTCAGTGATTAGGTATTTTCTATCATCTTCTGCCATTATAAATGTTGCCCGTTTCTCACCGCGTGGAGGTAGATGATTGCCGAGAATCTTTTTTTTTTTTTATTATTTTTTTTTACATTTTCAATTTTTTAATTTTTTTTTTACATTTTCAATTTTTTTATTTTTTTTTACATTTTTTAATTTTTTGATTTTTAAAAAAAATTCTTTTTTTGTATTATGTTTTATTATATGGAACCTGTGGTGCTAATTTATCTAAAATTTGTGAAGGTTTGTGTTGCATGTTGCGCAAAAATATATCTGACAATCTGTGCAAAATGTAAACGTTCTCTTTCCACATTTCTTCACATTCATACAATTTTTATAATTAGAACTCGTCTTCATTATATGTTTTTTTGACTTTTCTTTTTTAGTTATCATGTATTTTTTGGCAATACTCAAAGCAACGTCTTTGATTCATAAAGATTTTTCCTTTGAACATGCATTATTCCATAAAATTGTTGCGTTAGAGATTGAAGATTGTATTATTCGTACAAATATGATCCATGTCCATTTTTTGGATCTAACAATCGGCATAACTCTATTGCAATACATGTCGTGTATGTCAACCCCTCCCATAAATCGGTTATACGCCGTCACAGCGTTTGGAAACGGTATATCTGTCTTCTCTCTCAGCTCTTTACTATAGCGTTTTGCTGAAGTGTGTGGTGTTACTCCAGCAGCTGTGGACAAAATGGATACAATTTTTGAATCCTTCAATGTTATAAAATTAAGTCCACTATTCTTTTCGTATTTCACGACATATGAACCTCTTGGCGCATTTTTGTCAATGATATTTCGCTCTTTCACTCTGTTCTCTCTCACGGTTCCAGTAGAACGTAAGCCCCCTTTCTTTAGGTGAATCAGTAGATCGGGACAACAAAACAAATTATAAAAATACAAATGATATTTACTTAACTTTTTAGGCGAAATATTATAGATAACTTGTTCTAACATTTGAAGGACAACGCGACTGCCCATAGCACACTTTGATAAATTACCACTGTTTTCCGAATTTTTTCCACAGTATAGATCGCAGTCGTACAAGTACCCGTTTGCACCGCAAAGGTCCCACATTTTTATTCCATATCTAATGGGCTTACCTTTTATAAATTGCTTTAGACTACTTCTTCCAAAATACTTACACATCATTTCATCGATAGATAATGCTGTAGAGAATGCACCAAATTTCATGATATTTCTCCTAAAAATATTCAATATTGGGCGAACTCTCCAAACTTTATCGTTATTATTGGCATCTTTTAGCATGTGATATTTTATTTTAGCTTTGATCATCTCAAACTTATCACGACTCATCACATTAGCAACAACATCAGACCTCAAAAATGGATCGACTGACCAATAATCCCTTTGGGATAACCTCTTATTGAAGGTAGTAAAAATTATAATGCCAACCAAGGCATCGAAATCCTCGTAACATAAGTCGAATCCATGTTCTTTGGTGGCGTTGAGAATATAATTTTTCAGTTCTTTAGAAAAAAAAAATTCAAATATTTCGACTAGAGAACATGCTAATATTTCCTTCTTATCTGCTTCGGTCAATAATATCTCATTTTCAAGAGTTTCTCGATACATTTTTTCTCCATTTATCCAAACCTATTCGTGATTCTCTTCGAGCTTTTTTTGTGACGGGGTATATTGTTCGGCCATTTGACGGAAGCAGTCATTGAATGAAGTTCTATGAAATTCATTCGATTCAAAATCTTCTATACCGTTCTCGTCATCAGAATTGTCAGATCCACCAGAGTCGTTTGGATTCGGAATAAAAATCATCTCAGCGTGATCTTCTTCTTCATTGAATTCAAACTGATTCAAAATATTCTCATTTATTTCTGGTGTATCTGAATTCGACTCTATTCTTGCCCTTTTCCTCGGCATTATAAATAAAACAGATTTTATACGAGAAACAGATATCGAATATCAACGCTGCCCACTTCGATTCGATCTTCTATGTCAGTATGAGCAATATATTTTTGTTGTATAAGTATAAAAATATGATTTTCTTATATACTAATCAAAACCCCACTTCTATAACGAGATTGAAAATAGCGTCGCCACCTATTTGCAGCAAATCAACCTAAGCTTCAAAAAACAAATGATATCCTTCACCATAGAACGCGTTCGGTCTTCGAATAGCGGAAAGAACGCGCCGGCAGATTTCAGATTAAAAATTTTAAAAGTTAAATTATTCATTTGAATTTCTACACCCCTTACTTTTTAGATCGAAATTTTGACTTTCACAAAATTTTATCTGGAAACGATCTAAACTTCTTTCCAGTGTTCGCGCGTCGAACGAGTTCTAAAATGAAGGTTCAAAATTATATACAGTTATATATAATTACGTATATATACTTAGTATATTTGTATGAAGAAAATTTATATACAATTGAGCATTATTTATTATAAAACATCGTAATCAGCGACCTCAAAAACCCCAAATCGGTGGCTAGTACGAAGAAGGATACGTTTCACATTTCGCCTGTGTTATTCTTATGGGCGAAATTTGAAACATATCCTTCTTCGTACTAGCCATCAAAATAACCCATTTTCTACTAAGAATTGTTTTTTTTTTCAAAATGTTGACCGCCATATTGGATCCGCCATTTTGAATTTTTTAATGCTGACATCAAAATCGTAATCAGCGACCTCAAAAACCTCTTATTGGATATTTTTGAGAATACTCGATCATTATAAGAGTATAATTATATGATACCGTCTACAGAAATGATAAATTATTATTTTTTTTGTATTTCAAGGTCTGCCATTTTTGCAAAAAAAAATTTAAAAAAAAACTGCTTGCCCATCTTTCAAGTACAAACACTAATAACACTTTTAGAACCATTTTTACTGTATAGAAGCCTTATATGTGCACACAATCGGGCTTTTTGTAAGAAGAAAACCCGAAAAAAAACCATTTTTTAATGAAAAATATTTAAAAAAAAATACTAATTGCGTTTTTTCATGTTTTTTTAGGGTCGCATCTTGTAGAGCACACTTGGAAACATAAAGAAAAATTGATTCCAGATAAAAATAATGGAGATTTCATTAAAATTTGTGAGCTAGAATTCAACGTACAATTTTACGTTATTCAGGCGTTAGTAGATGAATAGGGACAGACTGAAATCAGTTCCCGCCGCCGCCACCAGGCGTCGCCACAGTCGCGGCGCTGTCGCAGCATGCGAGGTGGTAGATTCGTGAAATAATTCGTGGTTTGAGTCTCGGACTGACTCGTGGTTTGAGTCGCGGACTGACTCGCGGGCCGATTCGCGGATTGATTCGCATTTTTGATTTGCTGTTTAGTACGCGGTTTCAAGACTCTCTCATTGGGAAATCTGACCATCACTAATGAGGTCATTAAGATGACGCAAGACTTCGTGGACGGTCCCATTAAGTTTTCGAAGAATAATGCTGTAGCGTTATGCATATATCTTTCGATCATTTAAATGTGCCCTGTTGGAAAATCACTCTTTCAATATGCCGTTACCGATCTAATTCGGATGTTACATATCTTTTTTTGATGAATTGAAAGCGTAGATTTCCATTAGTCTAAATACCAGCTTGAAGCGCAATCTCGTATATCGACGACCTACTTTTTAAATCTCGCACAAATTTTAAAAACCTACAATCAGGGCGTTGACCTCTCCCTTGTCATGATGTAAGTTCGAATTCACCTTTCAGAGTTTTCTCTCGTCGGGGAAATCTATCCATATACCAGCTTGAAGCGTAATCTCGTATATCCACGACCTTTGCCATGTGTCGAAAATTAAATTTCAAAAGTCGCCTTCATTAAAGGTCAGATATTGCTACATTATAGTCGCTTATGGAAATACATCGTATTCGGTAGGAACCGTATTGAGAATGAAAGTAAAATGACATTTTCCTCGTGCGTACACCGTTACCGACCTAATTCGGATGTTACATATCTTTTTTGATGAATTGACAGCGTAGATTTCCATTAGTCTGAATACCAGTTTGAAGGTGTCTAGCTCAATCTCGTATATCGACGACCTACTTTTTAAATCTCACCCAAATTTTAAAAACCCACAATCAGAGCTTTGACCTCTCCCTTGTCATGTTGTAAGTTCGAATTCACCTTTCAGAATTTTCTCTCGTCGGGGAAATCGCTCCACCAATATGACAGTCGCACAACCGGTTTGCGGACCTTTCCCTTGACAAGCCGTTAGTGTATCTCAATGATCTCCAATAGTGACGAAACCGCTGAGATCCTTCACACAAAACCGCTAAGACCATTTTAAAATTAATTTAGAAAAGCCTCTAAGCAAGTCTCAACGCGTTCAAAAGACCTGGTGTCGACCCCCTGATGCGCGGAAACCTTTTCCTCGTGCGTTCTACCATCATCTCTCTCGCTCTCGCATACTCTTATTTAGATCCATTAACATTAGCAGTATACCATTTTTATGGTCGTCGATTATCCGTGGATCACTTATTCATCGTACATTTGTTTTCCTGAAACTTTCGAAAATGTATACAGGTCCAGACACGTTTAAAAGGTCATTGCACAATTTCTTCAAAACATTATCTCTTTACCAAATTTCGGCAATCCGTGACGTAAGAGAAAGGAGGCAGTCTAATTCAAATATTCCAATGTCATAATTTCTATGATCTCTCTAGCTCTCGCATACTCTTTTTTAGATTCATTAACATTATCAGTATACCGTTTTCACGGTCGTCGATTATCCGTCGATCACTTATTCACCGTACATTTGTTTTCCCGAAACTCTCGAAATTGTATACAGGTCCAGACATCGTTTCGAAGGAATGTCGCGTTACTGTGTCTATGTTTGACAGCACGTAAGCGCCTCTATTTCAAAACTTGTATTTCTACATCAATATGGTAGATGTCTAAAAGATTTTTGAGGCCTTGAACAGGGTTTACAGCACTCTTGAAGAAGACGCTGCTGAGGATCAATTTTCCAACTTCATTCGAGAATCCATCAAAAAGATTGAGAAAATCAATACAGCTGCTCACAGATTAATTAGCGTATCTCAATGATCTCCAATAGAGACAAAACCGTCGAGTCCCTTCACCCAAGACCATTTTGAAATTAACATAGAAAAGCCGCTAAGCAAGTCTCAACGCGTTCAAAAGACCTGGCGCCGACCCCCTAATATTGTTATAAAAATGTCCAGCCGTTAGATGGTCATTGCAAACGGCCTCTTATTGCGTGATCTTATGAAATTAGTTCATAAATATTGAAAAGTACTGGCTGTTACACATTAGTATTGTCATGTGAGGAATGTCGAAAAAAAAAAATTGCAAAAGCAATTCATTAAAGGTCAGCTATTGCTACATCATATTCGCTTCTCGATGCCTATGTGGAAATACAGCGTAGGCTAGGAACCGTATTTTGAATGTGAACATAAAATTCTAATAATGACCTTTTCCTCCTGCGTGCTACTACCATCTCTCTTGCTCTCTAGTACCCGTTGTTAGATTATACCGTTATCACGGTCATCGAAATCGCCGATTGCCAGCCGATCATTTTCACCATATATTTTCCATGTATACAGGTTCAGACGCGTTTAAAGTCATTGCGCAATTTCATCAAAAGGTATACCAAGTAACACATTTTCGCTTTCCAAAATTTTTAGACAACCTCCACCATAATAGAAAGGAGATGATCTCAGTTCTGTATTTTATCTAGGAATAACATGGCGGGCCACCTGTAGGCCAACTCACCCCTTTGTTAACAAAAGTAGCATAACTAAATAAATAAATAAATAATTTATAATAATAATATTTAAATAGTAATAAATTTCACATAATCCGAATAGCGTGTATTAAAATATATAATATAGAAATGATGGAAGAAGCTAGCAGTAATTAGAAAGAGAGGATGACACGCTTATTCCCTATGCATTTATCTATTCACGGTATTTACGTGTTTTCATGACGTTCGAGCCATAGCTATACGAGTTTGGACACGTGGGTAATGTAATTAATCAGGTTCCTGGCCGTTTTTTAATATGTGTACAATTTACGACATCTTAAACATCGCCATACAAGTTTCGACCTGTTAATTACCTTTACGCACAGTTTTGTGTCTTTTAAGTAAAAAGTTAAAGGAAATGATAATGCTGCCATCTTTTGGTATGTTTAAAGAGATTGCAGAATCTGCGTGCTGCAGAATGAAATATGTGGGTGCATCTAAAATGCATAGATTCATCGTAGGCTGCCATCATACACTTGCTGATATGAGTGGCTATGGAGCGAATACAATTGAATATGAGGTTCTTAAAAATTGAATCTAGTTGACAATTAACCTTATTATCACCATACAAAAGAATATGAAAGTGAAATTGTTAAATATTACCGCGCATCTACTGCAAAGCGAAAGCAATCTCGCTATTTTTAAAATACCTATACTGCCATTACTAGACATCTCTCTGAAATTAACACTTGCATAGTCTTTAATCATAGGCGGTTGTCTATCTGCTGTATCATCACTCGCTTCAAAACGTTTATTGACGACATTCATGTAAATCTGGATGCATTTGCATTGTGAGTGGTAAGCATGACCATACTTCTTCAATTTCACGTTCTGCAAACGTTGACATGAAATCTATAGGTAGACTCGATGTCTTTTGTTTCCATTAATGCAAGACGTTTCACTTCATAGTAAATTCTCATTGGCCTTTGAAGAGATGCAGGCTAGTCTTGAAGATTTTACAGTATACAATTTTAAA
>JAQOWT010000260.1:0-27081 GCA_030407085.1 Trichopria drosophilae
AAACTTTGAAACAGATTCATTGCAATAACGTTGCCATATAAAGCATGCGATTTAAGCATATAGTGGCCATGAACGGATCCGCCATTTTGAATTTCTCCAATCACAATTATTATGATCTTCGTGCATAACCAGTCAATATTTATAACTCATCATTATAAAACTCTCAACAAAAAGTTTCCAAGATCTCTATTTCCAATGGAATTAATAATTTTTGAATAAATTTGTTTTCGTTCCGCGGGCATTTTGAATACGGCCATTGCTTCTAAAAAAAATTCTACCAGTATATTATTTATCTTCAACAAATCGGGATCCACTTTGTTTACGTAAGCGTTTTTCATTGATTGTGGCCCCTCGTTTTGGTTGCGAAAATCGTGGAAGACCACAAATGAACAATCCACAACCAATGACCTAAAAAGCATGGATTTATCTATTCTTTATTTTGCAAAATTATTTGCATAAATAATCATTATTTCGTCATTAATCATTGAGGGGGCGAAATCGATAGAGCACACTTGAAAATAGTAGGAAAGGTATATTTTCGAAAATTACCACAAAATTATTATTCACTTCCAGAAACTGTGCTGGAGATGATGATACCTGCTTTTCTGATTTCAGGCAAAAAAGGGTTAAGTTCTTCATACGAAGAACTTTTTACGTATCATAAAATTATAAATACCATTCAACCACCAACCGTCGAAAAGCCTAATTCTGTGTTTCCCGCAATGGTCTCGTAAAAGAGCACATAAGGCATAGTTTTTCATCGTAAAAGGTAATAAAATTCGATTTTAGGCACCGAATTTGCGGGCATATTTCCTTCTCCCTTCGAGTTTCAAATTTGACGGATAAACTCGTACTTTTTACAATCCCGTATAACGGGAAAAATTATATTCGTTACGCTAGGCGCGTAAACAAATGTTAGCACCCTGATGTCACATTCGTTTTTACGTCGTAGTCACGAAAGAATAAAGATTTTTCAGATGGCTAGTATATAGAAAATATCCCCCCTCCACAGACAATAAGTTTTATTCTGTTTGAATTGCTTTTCACGCTCCGATATAGTACATTTTTGAAAATAGTATCAGTAGTAAAGGTGTCACTATGGAGAGACGTAAACAAACGTGACTCATCCCCTGCCCCTCTTTTTGCTTTTTGTTGGGGCTAGGGATGAGTCACGTTTGTTTACGTCTCACCATAGTGACACCAGAGCAGGAGGTATCTCTTTCTCTCTCTCTGTCTCTTATCTCTAATCTCTCTATCTCTCTCTCTCTCTCTCTCTCTCTCTCTCTCTCTCTCTCTCTCTCTCTCTCTCTCTCTCTCTCTCTCTCTCTCTCTCTCTCTCTCTCTCTCTCTCTCTCTCTCTCTCTCTCTCTCTCTCTCTCTCTCTCTCTCTCTCTCTCTCTCTCTCTCTCTCTCTCTCTCTCTCTCTCTCTCTCTCTCTCTCTCTCTCTCTCCTCTCTCTCTCTCTCTCTCTCTCTCTCTCTCTCTCTCTCTCTCTCTCTCTCTCCTCTCTCTCTCTCTCTCTCTCTCTCTCTCTCTCTCTCTCTCTCTCTCTCTCTCTCTCTCTCTCTCTCTCTCTCTCTCTCTCTCTCTCTCTCTCTCACTCTCTCTCTCTCTCTCTCTCTCTCTCTCTCTCTCTCTCTCTCTCTCTACTGCTTACGTCTACGCGCCACCGATGCTCAAGTAAGACTGGTTAAATCTCGTTGAAGTCTCCTCCTCCTTCGTAGTACAACCGATTGCTGTGTGCATGTGCATCGGTTTTGCAATTCGTCACTTTTGAAATCGAGACAAACTGAAGATACTATGCAGAACTGGATTAAGAGAGATAATGCATGAAAATTGCAATAACTTAGTCATTTCTTACGAAATATTTTATTTTACACGTGCACTTGTTTTTAAAAATCAGCACATTCTTCAAAGCCATGACGCTACGTCTCGATAGTACAATTTAAAGATTCGTTAAGTGTATGTTATATTAAATATGTAAATTAAAGTAAATTACTCTATCTTTCCGCCCTTTCTTAACCTTCTTACCTTTCTTTATCACATTTTGAAAAATCGCAATACCCGGGTGACGTAACGTAGATGTATTAAGAGATATATGAAACTAACACAATGACTTTTTAGAAATTAAAGGTTTTACTACTCCGTATCTGTAGTGAAAATTTTCGAAAGTCATTTAAATAAGCTCCTTGATTCAGTTAAATCGATGTCTATTCTACCATAGTAAAAATGATTATAAATGAAAGAGGTCAAAATAAATAAACACCAATGACATTAAATAATTGATATATTCATATAAAAGTTTATAATTTTATACAATATATATATATTTTGTAAAACGCAGTTAACATATTATATATCCACTATATATAAAGATTGTTTAAGATAAATTCATAATTCATTCAACTTGTCAACTATGTTATCTAAATGTAAAGATATTATTTCATAGAAAATTGTAAGCAAACACTCTTTCGACAACAGTTCGCTTGTTGCAGACATACACGACATTATAATATCATCGTTGAATGTCCGCGTTACATCGCGCACCATTTTATTCGTAAAAGTTTGCACTTGGGCCTCATAGCTGCACCGCACTTGGTCTTCAACTACTCGTAGTGCGTCTCGCGCAATGAGACTGACGTCAATTCCGATTGTCAATAAATAATCTAATTTTTTATCAACACTCTTTGAAATATCCACTAAACAGTCAAATGTCACTTGTTTTAAAATTAAACACCTTCGAAAGCGTTTCACAGCTATACCTGTCACCGGACGTTGGTCGTGTTCCACTTCGATCGCTTTACCACCATGACTGTAGGTAAAGCGTACCGACCAACCTTCTGCGTATATTTTTTGATCTGCTTTGATAGATCCATCATCGTTGAAGAATGCTTCAATTTGGTGGAAGTAATGTACAAACTCGTACCATGTCTTCGGCGTGAATGGTATTCCAATGAAGTCGGTTCCAATTATCCGAATAACTGGTACGTAAACAGGGTCCGTTAGATCAGAATACTCTAGGCCCACCATGATTTTTTTTGTGTAAGATTTATTTAGTCCGTAAATAGTGCCTATAATTTGGTGTGGGCCTTTTCCAATATCGCCATGCATTGTCGATAACGCAGGTGTTGTAGACATTATTTTGGCCATTATCGTCAGTTTTGCCGTAAAACCGGCAGCAAATTCACTGGACACTGAACTGAGTAACTCTGATGAAAGAATGACCAATAGTACGAAATGTCGCGAACCGACCAGAACGAGTGTTGTAAGCGAAAATATTCAAGTCTTTTGTCAGCATTTTTCAGTATACCAATGTGTGTGTGTGGTATTTAAATTTCAGACACTCAACGTATTTATGGCATATTCAGCAAAGCATCACCACCACTGTTTCAAAACGGGACTTAAAAGTCTACCACGTGACAATTATTTCATATTTATATTTTAATATCTGACATGTCAGCATTATGTTGTACGTGTTTTTCTCCTATTACTGTTGCGTTAATATTTGTAAATTAATTTTGAATAACACTTTTGTAAGCATCTTATGTGATTTACACCATTACCAGTAAATCCTCCAGTTTTGTTCTTAAAAGTGAGATAGTGTCTAACAATTTCGTCATTTTTAACCAAGTCCGTAGAGAAATTAGAAAGAAACGCCTTGAACCCCAAACCTGCACTCATATAGCGTAGAAACATCACGCAGAACTGACCACACACATCCGATGATTCGCTTTGTAATTGCTCCGTATTCCACTGAAATTGTCGACAGTTATTTTTCAAAGCTTTTATATAATCGGGTATGAAAGGTGGTAGCCCATAACTGTCGAAATACCAGCCATAACCACGATTGTCAGTGTACATAGCTACCCAATGAGTACCGGGTTTTTTGTGATTATCCGTATTTAATACAAAACATGTGGGCTTACCCCAAACACGGGGTATTTGGTCCGAAGGAAATACACCTATTGTGTGGTGTTTAATTTCGGATATACATTTTAGAATTTCTAAGCTATTCATTTTTCTAAATATGTAGGTAATGTAAATGTATAAAATGGTACGTCTGTTTCATTGGTATCCCCGTTATTCTGATTTTGATTCTTTGCACATATCGGTGACACTGTACGTGACCAATTTTCCTCAACTAACAAATTGTTATTACTATCATTATCGATGTCCTTATAGGTATTTGTAAGTGGATGTTCCGCTATGCCCGGGATGTCGTTACTATCAATTTTATCACTCTTCACGAAACTGCCCTTATATGTCTCTATAAGCGGGTATTCCACTATGTCCGGGATGTCGGTGCTATTATTTTTTCCACTGCTCACAAAATCCGTAGAACGTAACCATAATCGTAAACGATATGCATTATTTAACGCACAAGCAAACCGCAAGTAGTTGAACTTGCACCCATGTTGTACACAGTAATTACTTGCCCACGGTAGTTCGTTGAATGATGGACAACTGTTATCATACTCCAAATTTATTATATTGCGAGCAGTTACCCTATTTAAGAGCATCCACTTTTCTTTACCACGCACGTATATATTTCGAGCATTTACAGTTAATTCCCGTAATTTTTTGTAAAGCGAATTTTCAGACACGTCGCCATCAAACCAGTCAAGACCGTGATGATTGTGTGTCAACCAATTATTTTGTTTTCTTGATTCACGACACAACACATCGACGGAATATGGTGGTGCAACAAGCCAGTACCCGATGAAATCATTATCCACGGACAAAACAGCTACTTCTTTCGGTATTACTTTATTATTTATATCTTTGAAAAACTGTATATCAACCACTAGATCCATTGTAACGTCTGCCCTATACCGTGGTTGAAAGACAACTGCACTCTGGATTTAACGATGTAGTTTTCAAGATCGTGCGTACAGGGCGCCATCTGTAAGAACGAAATCACGACCCAAAGTCAACAACGACTTGTCGAGATGCATCAATTTCTAGTACATTTTCATATTCAGCATAGACAATACAATTAACCGTACTTGATAAAGCTGTTGCAAATCGTACATCAATTCTGACACTTCCATGTTTTACTAAATTCCAATGAGTAGAATCACTAGCCGAGAGATCGGGAGTCAGATCGAACACGAACAGGCAATAACCGCCTGCATAATCGTCACGTGTGATGGAATTTCCTTCATTAAGAAAATGTATACCTGTGCCTGAGAATATCGTGTGAAAGGCGTCTATATAAAGATTTGACGTACTAAAATCTGGTTGCAGCGGCCTCGAAGGTATTTGCGTACCATCAACATATAAACATAGAAAGTTGATATTAAAATGCTTAAAGTTAAATGGATTTAGCGTGCGGTCACCATTGAAAGCTTTATTTTCTACAAAGCCTACCACAATTCTTTTTGGTAACTGTCCCAATATAACGTTATCTAGGGTCTCTCCATGAATTCCACTATGCATAGTTAAAGCCTTAACTTCAACTCTCGTTAAGGGATATTTTGCCGTTGTTTTCGAAAGAGCTTTGGCATGTGCCAGCAAAATACCAGGATTAACTTTCACACGTCGCGCTAAAAGACTAGCTTCTTCTATGTGAGCGTAATAATATCCCGTTTGATCCATGATACAAAAGACATCTCGAGATTTTATGAGACGTACACGTACCTCCACGCCATTCAATAGTAATTTTTCTTGATTAAATACATCACAATGTAAGTGTCCGAGCAAATCTACTCTTTTTCCTTTCATAATGTTGCGACGATTTACGAGTCCTACATTGTTATTAAACGCATCCATGTGACCAGCTGTGTCATCATACCATAAAACACTCGTCAAATGAGAACCTTTGGCGGCAGGTCCGTAATTCAACAGAGTTTCAATATAAGATCTATAGGCGTATGCATTGTTTGGTGGGGAAACCGGCTTTTGATTGAAATAAACGTCGACCTGATTGAAAAGTGAGTGCATAAAATTATTCACAGGACCTACGGTATCACGTTCCGTTTGTGGTGTATCGTCGGGGATATCTTTACTAGGTTTTAACGTTACACGCAAACTTAACATCGTATGTGCTAGATCAATATATTCTTCTCCATTTCCAGGTAAAACAAATTCAATCGGTGAATCATGAGAGAGTGTTGACACCGGTTTATACTGTACCCAATGCGAGCCCTCAATAATTGTCTGGGTAGGCGGTAGTGTAAACAGGTCCAGTTCCGATTTCATACATTCGCACGAGTGTGTATGCAAAAGAGACATTTTATTTAAATATATCTGACACTGTACGGGTTTTATTTTTCCTACTTTCTATCGCACGCCTCTTCCTTTTTAGATTCTGGCTAGACGTTGAATAATTGCGACTAGTCCTTGTTGCTTTTGGAACTCGATGCGTTTTCGAGTTCTTCTTCCTCTTCTTCTTCTTCTTTTTCTTGGAAATCTGTGGGCGGGTTTGGTACTGTCGGAAATTGTAACTATTGTCAAGTGCTGCACCGTTACCGGAGAAGTGATCAATAGCTGAGTAGCGGGGCAATTTATACCCCATCCCCTCCATAAGTTGATCAAACTTTTCTTCTGCCTTCCTTTTCAAATTCGCACCTGACTCTTTAACGCGTCGTCGTATCGTCTCTTTTAACGGTGTATTGCTCGTCGCAATGTCAGACACGATGTTTAGACCTGTTCGCAATGCTTCTTTACCAACAGCTTTTGCACCGTGTGTAAAAAGGGGCAATACCCGTCTGAATAAACCGCCAAGAAAACTACCGATTCCGTGGCCTCTCTGATATAGAGTTCCTCTATATACACGGCCCACACCACCAACATGTATGTTACCCCCAATTTGACTGTCAAAGTATGTAACGTAATGCGCCATTTTGTTGAACTTCAGTCAATACGCTTGAAATGCAACGTCACCGTCAGTGTACCGTAATCGAATGGTACATATTTTCCATATTCGTCCCTTATATCTATTTCGATACTTTGGAAAGCGTTATTGAGCAGTGGTATGTACACAGCAGGTGAGAAACTACATATCCTTATGTCTCCGTAGGTATAATTGTCGTGTTTTAAAGGTACAGCCCGCAATAAGCGTGTTTGAACGTCACCTGTGACATAAGGTTCACAAATATCACTGTACACCATCAGCAGTGATGGTAGGCCACTGAAAAGATTTACAGGACGTATACCGTAAATATACACATTGTCGCTCACAATGATTGCATCTTTCTGTTTTTGAGGTGTAGGGGTTTCATCGTAGCCAAGCATTTTTCTCAATGTAGCTGGTATATAAACTGTGTGTTCTTCATCCAGACACTCATCACCGCAGGTTCGTGAAACTGATGCGTAACCACCACGCCCTACTTTAAATATCAAATGTCCTCTTATACAATTTAAGTTGTTAATCTCTTCAACTAAATCATTAGCGCTCTTATATATCCCAGGTGACACGTAAGAGACCTGTACAGAATTTGCGCCCTTACTTTTACTTTGTCCATCTGATAATCTTGCGCGAGTGGGGTACTTCATCATCCGTGTAAAGCTAATACGCCTATTTTCTTCTTCGATAGGAATATGCTGAAATGTCAGAGGCACTTGAATCTCTGTAAGTGCCACACACCACTGTCCTTGTAAATGCACATGTTGCGGTAATTGCGTAATAAAATTGGTCGTTTTGTTATCAGGATAAAGCTCCATACTACTATTACTTGGTAAAATAATATTAAATTCTTCCTTCATCATGAATTTTTTTTTAAATCGCCTGCAGAGACCCAAGAATTAAATTTATCGGGGTAACCTACCCAACGTACGAAATATTTTTTCTTTCTACCTATACCGGTAGTTTTTAGAATTTTTTCGACCAAGAAAACTTCTGTATTCAAATCTCTCTGAACACGGCTTAACTCTTCTTCGTAAAAGAATCCATCGATTTCTTCACCCTGGAGGTCTTCAAGATTGTAAACAACCGGTTGACGCGTGTTTGATACACGTGTAATTTTGAATAATTCTTCAGTCCATCCGCCCTCGTAACCTTTTGCAAAGACATTCTTCGCACGACTGATACGTACTAATTCCCCAACCTGATATTTAGGGATTTTCAGTGGCTGCTTCAAAGAGCCATAGCGTCGAATAAGATTTGAACGAGCTTCTGCAGCATTGTGCCAATTAACGAGAGCTGGTACCATATTTGTACCCGAATGTTTGGTACTATTATAGGCTGTAACAATAGATTGTAATACATCCACGTAACGATGTGTATTTGTATGTGTGAAGTAGCGCCACAATCTTTCTTTAAGAGTTCTTATAAAACGTTCAACAATGCTGGCTTTAATGTCCGGATTACGAACTGTTCTATAGCCTATGTTCTTAGATTTTAGCAAGTGCTGCATATCGCAGCCGACAAATTCTTTTCCCTTGTCGCTCTGTAGAATCACCGGTTGTCGACCTCCACTTCTCAATAAGATTCTTTCTAATGCTCTAGCAACGTTTTTCGATGTTTTGTCGAATATTGGTTCTACATAGGCATATTTACTCAGTGTATCAATTACCACCAGCAAATAAGTATTTTTATTGTTATAAGACTTTATAGAGCGCACATCCATTAAATCGGCCTCCCAAACATCATCGATGTTCCGCACATTATAAGAACGACGAGGAAACACACGACGCGTACGGCGATGTTGATTGTAGGCATCTTGACCTTCTAACCAGTCAGATATTTGCTTGTAATGATAGTTTTTATTCGTTGCTTGAAGCAACTTTCCAACTGAGCCTGTGTATGACGATGGTTGTGAAGGGTTGTAATAGATATTTTGCAAAATATTATTCATTTTCTTCACTCTGCTTCTGAATTTTCTTATCTACGATTGTTGTTTTATTCTGTTTTTTTCCGCGACATACGTTTTAGATGTATTTTAGATTTATTTATTGATGTTTTTATATGTGAAAATATCTTTTCAAATGCGATCTTGCTCATCATACAACAAACAGTTACGGCTGCTACAGTCTTCTCATCTGCAGTAGCGTTTTCTGCAAGCATGCGCGATAACGCTAATTTTACTAACTTTTCATCAGCCTTGTGACGGATTACCGAATTATCGCTGTATGCAATGTCGTGAGCACAGCATGCATCATCCAGTGGGTTTATACCATTTTCACCCCGTTCTAACCTTTCAAAAAGGTGGGTTCCAGGACCACAAAATCTATATCCGGGTATATGCAATTCAACCGGTAACGAATCGATAACGTTGTCTAGTATGTTCCTTGAATGGGTTAGTGCTGCCTCTTTAAAAGTGTTTGACTTTTTCTCTTTTTTAATTGCCCGCCCAGTCGGTGCCATGATAATATCACTCTTGATGGGGGTATTGTCTTCTTGTGTCCTGAATTAACTTCTTTTTTGTTACGGTCTTCGTCGATGCTACTTGACAGTCTGTTTGAATCCGCCGATGATGTGGGCTCGGTGTCGAACGATAATTTCTTCGGAATTTTTTGCCGATACCGAGGTACTCGTTTAACTGTACTAGGAGTTGATTGCTTGGAAACGTGATTTTCAACCTCGCTCCAAACACGCTTGCTACCGATAAACTCGCGTGGCACTGCTGCTCTACGAAGAGCACTTGCAAACTGCCGATGACCGTGAGGAGGAGTCCTTTTTCTATCTCTCATGACGTCATTCAACATATCGATAATGTTAGTACCATTGATAGCGACTCCATCTATTACAATTTCGCCGCGATTATTCCATTTTACGTTTTCAGAGTTACGTAAATACCGAATCAATTTTCGCGCTTTTGACCGAAATTTTTGTGGCACAGTTTCTACGAGATATTCATCGTTTGTCGAGACATACATTGTCCCTTCACTTGCTTCTTTTGCAGTTTCTTCGTGACTTGATATATCTTTCTGTTTTGCACTTTCAAAGCTATCGTTTATTTTCGATGAATTGCGTTCGGATAATATCTTTTCATCCTCAGAGTCTTTAAAGTATAGATAGCGTTGCAATACCTGGTAATATCGCTGCCACTTGTCACGTTGGTCAATTGCTGGTGAATTTAAAATTTCGTTCATATCGACATCGAGTCTACTAATTGTCGTACCAGGTGTCTGAACAGTCTTGTGTAGAATTATGTTATTTCTTTGTAGCGTATTGGCGATCTCTTGTGGTACTAAAACCATTTTTCGCGCGTATTCCATATTACAAAAAGTTATTCACAATACCGGCCAAAAGTGTACCAAGTACAGGTGCTAGGAGGGCCGGTAGAAAACCACCACGTTGAATGATAATGCGTTTTTTAGTACCGATGGAACTGTCGGGGTTTGATAATTTTCTAAGAATAGCTGCGTGCTTGCGTAAGCGTGTCTTGTGAGTTTTACTAAGACACACGTTACCTCGTAAAATATTGAGCGCTATTTCGCAGATGTGTATTACTAAATTACGATCTGCGTGTTGTAGCGCCGCACGTCTTTGTCGTGTATCGAGATGATACAACGCTCTCAATATGTTAACGTACTTACGGCCAATAGGTATACATGCTCTCGGCGCCATTACTTGTGTATTACTGGGATTAGATTATGCGCTGCATAACCTTTTATTACTTTCTTTTGCAAATAAACATAATGGTATTCATCATCCGGGAAAATACACGTACGGAATCGTACGTTATCAGGTGTGGATTGTTTTAAATCGAGAAGTATGTAACCGTATGGTTGTGATGTAGCATCGAAGTAACACTCTTGAACGAATCGGGTATTTTCCGGGCATAACTGTCGTGCTAAATGACCGATCTGTGCCCTATCCCGAGGGTTTTTAAAAAGTACAATATAATTTGCATTGAGCGATATATCTCTTTGACCTTTACCCTGATGGAATAAATTTTGTGTAATAAAAATAACGCTCAGATTTCTATGGTGACTGCCCTTTGTAAAAAGACTCACGACCGCCCCATTGCTGGTAGATTCCTGCATTAAATCATCGATAATCAGAAGTTTAGGGCGATGGTCGTCTGAGTAATGACTACTCTGTGGTAACCCCTCATAAAATTCAATTTCACCGCCTAACTCTTTGTAGGTAGGTTGCCACTCAGAATAGTACAAAATTATACGGTTAAATCGTATATCACTCATTTCTTCGATATACTGCAGAAATTTTTTGACAAATACAGTTTTACCACAACCTGTAGGACCACATATTATTGATGTCCATGGATGCTTCCAACGTGTGTCCATCTTAGATACTGAAATGATATTAGATAATGTATGCTAATATATACAAACTCAGTGATTGCGTCGAGAATAGTACATGATCTAATTATTAACCGATTAATTTACGAATATTTTTTTCGCTTAGTGCAACTGCATTCAATTTTCCCGATATCGGTACGGCTTCTCGCATAAAACCAAGAATAATATGATAATTAAAGGGATAAGATATCATTTTATTATTATTATCCAAATTGTTAATCATATAACTTACAAATGTTTGATTCGCAAAGCGCCATTATGTTAAAATTCCCTATACCCATAAGGGTAGCTTCGGTCTACACTTACAAATCTACGCTTATGGTATACCGGCTTACAAGTTTTCTGTTCTCTACGAGTAACCACATCATGAAATTTCGTCCGTCTTATTGATTGATTACTTACAGTGATTTCCTCAATGTCGCCCAGGATCATTTTACGTATTGTGTCAAATTTTATTTTCTGACAATTCAAATAATTTAACGTAATACCCTTTACCTTATGAACATATTTTTCATGACCATCTGGAGAATAAATTTTGTAAGCGTAAAATTTTGGGCCTCCTGATATAAACGAGGATATATATGACCCCGGGGGTTCTTTACTCAATTCGTCAGTGAGATCACCGAGCATTGTACCAATCGGCAGTTCATATTCTCCCTCCTTACCGCTGCTAACATAGACCACAGAGTCTGTGTCGTAGTATAAAACACGCGATTGTAATTTTTCTAAATAACTATGTAGTTTTAATCGGGCTTGTGCAGTGGTGTAAGCAGCAATTACAACATTAGCTGTAGGTGACGCAATTACGGCTTCGTCTTTGTAACACCAATTTACGTACAATTTTTCATCGTTAACAGGTAACAAGCCGGTCACGTTAATTTCCGGATTATTGAGCAGTTCTGTTAATTTTGTAGCATCTGAAATTACCTCGGCTTTCGACATGTTCTCGCGTTGACCGAACTTACCCCACAACGAATTCAGACACAATTTTGCTACGGAGCGTAAGCCTGCATTATAGCGTATATCTTCTTTATTGAATACCATGTTTTGACACTGTAAGTCCGAGACGTATACATTTTTTTCATTATCTGTTACACATTGTGGTGGATACCCGGAAGCTAACACTTTTTGTGTGAAAAATTCATCGATGTAACCTGCAAATAACCCACCTTCACGGGTGCCCGGGTCATACTGCGTGATATCGTACTGCCAAATTTCATGTACCTTAATCACACTGTATCCTAGGTCGACAGCTTTCCAAATTTCGTCAGAAACCCAAGTACCTGTTAACAGACGATCTTTTACGTCTTCGTGCGGGCAATCTTCCTGTATCAACTGATCGGCACACGTGCGACATAATGGGAATAACAACTTTCCATGCATTTTAACCGGTAACACAGGGTGGATCAGATTTTGAGGTGGTAGAACATCGCACATAATTAAACCATTCACTCTGCGAACATCATTGGTATTACCGAGAAGTTTTCGGCAATCTTCCGTTCCCACGTAAACTTTCGGATGACCAATGGGGTATTTACCAGTTTTACATATATACGGGTATAGAGAGCAAACGTCGACATATCTTATTTTTTCTCCGTCTTTGCAATCGTAGATCTTCACAGTATTGTCTGTTCTACCACCGAAAAAAGCATTCCGTGGATCTAAAGGCTTCAACGCGATAAGATCGGATACGATAGATTTTACAAACTGTGTAGCTGTACTATTAACCTTTAATTCTCGGTCGAACGCACACTCCCAAACTTCAACCAGTCTGTAATTTCCGTTTCTAATCCTTTCACTAGTTAAACGTGTGCGTTCGTAACGTGAATCCATCGTTTCACCAGTATTGGTTAATGTCGCATTTCTATTAACACGATAGCAGTGAGGGCAGCCATGCCAAAAACATCCGTGGTACTGAAAAACGACACCTCTATTTTCATCATTTTCATCAATCGGGTGGCAATACCCATCGACAAGGATGCCATTTGGTAATCTTTTTTCACGTGATCCGCCAGAATGTTGAATGTTCAGCCCCAAGGACTTTTCCATCCAATACAACCATGCCAATGCCTTTTTGGATTGGTTGTCAGAACGTCGATATCCACCTATAGGGATAACCCCTATCTGATTTACTTTTAAAAATTTTTTTCTAAATACTCGTAAACACGCCGACGCAATAGTAGAACACTCACTGAAAGGACACACGTCCCCACACGTCAAAAACGTTTTCCGAAAGGCTGCACATGCCAATCGCAATATTGTCACATCCTGTTTACAATATTTTTCTATCGCTAATTGAAAATTGAATATATGGTTAGCTTCCCGCTGTTCACGATGCCATGTAATCAATTTTTCTCTACTTGCTGGCCGCATATTATCTGGAGCATAGTAATGTAGATCTGGCAATTCACCGATATAATTTTGATTTTCTGGTGTGTTGAATAGGTGTGGGAAAGTACCTTTCTGTGTGTCAGGTATCCCGTACGCACTTGGTAGCTCGCTTAGGGCCATGTGAAAGTAGTTCAGACTGTCTATAAACTTAACATTCATATATTCTAATAAAACAATTTTCGATCCATTCATAATAAGCGTTGGTAAATCTCTACTACAGTGTTTCTCAACAATGTATTTTAATATAAATTGGGCATCGAATCCTTGTGAATTGTGTGCAATTGCAATTACTTTATTAAGGTTTCTTCTGGTTTGTATCGCAAGTTCAACAAGCTGTTTAACAGGGTCGGTTTTAAAAATATACTCGCGGACACCACAATGTGCACATCTTTCTGAAATGTCGGTATTATCAAAACATGATTCGCAAGACTGTTGTACAACGCAGAGAGTTGGCACGTGGATTTTTATCTCACTGTCTCCTTGTACCGATTGACATTGCTGAGTTTCAAAATCATAAAATAGGTAAAGACATCTAGACCGCGATTGATTAGTAGATTTTATCGGTTGCACAAAACAAAAATGGTCAAGTGGTAATTTCGCGTTGCAGGTGTTACAAAAGACGATACCGCACACATGATTTTCCCCTGCCTGGTGTTGTATTATTTTATTACAACTCTGACAGTACTTTATTTTTTCACAGACGCTGTGGTTTTCATCGAACGACCCACGCTTTAAATGATATTCAATACATGAGACGCCAAAGAAGTTTCTAAAACAAATTTCGCATTTTATAACGTGGATATCTTCGTTACATGGGGGTTTACGTTTACATTTGCGACATTCGTTGTCACATTTATGATGCTGTGTAAATCGTTTATTGCAAGGTATACAATATTTTCTACTTCCTGCGGCTGCTATTATATTTAAAATAGGTTGATAATGCATCAGGTGTTCGTAGAACATAATGCGCAATGTATGTAGTATCTGACTACCCGTATTTCTTACTCGATCTGTGCCATCATATATCGGTGTATCGCCGCGACCAAACCCGTGAAACGCATATACGACTATAGCAACACCCTGCCTTGCAAAATATAATTGGAAAGCATCTATATCTGCAAGACCATAACCGATATCTAACGGCACAGATACTTCTGCTACTTCGACAAGTTCAAGAGCCTTTTCTTTTTGAAAAGGCCTACGACCATCGCGAATCATTTCCCAGTGATGATGTAAAGAACCCGAACGCGTTTGGCCTCTTTGTGCATAAGCATATGCTGTTACAAGTGATCTTGGTAAGCATAGGTTATCATCATTGCGTATAATTAAAATTGATTTTTTATGTACGTCTGCGGATGATAATGATACGCGCCCACACCCTCTTATTACTTTTACAATAGATACATTTATATTTAGATTATCACCAGTACCAAAATCACTTGTACTTTGAACAGCACTACTCAGTAGAGACCACAAATCGGTAAAATGAAAAGAGTCTACAGGCCGAAACGATAACCATAAAGGTCCACCACGAAATTTATCCGAATTAATTGTTAGACCTATAAAATCGTCGGCGTCGGTTTGTGCACAGATGTAATTGTGAAGTGCCTCCATGCACTTCTCCAGCCATGAGAATACATCAGTGTCCGGCGATGGTTCACAAATACGGCCATTTATGTCCCTACCAGTCAGACGGAATCTTGGAAAATACCGCGATGTTTCTGACTGTATTTGAAAATAATTGCGGATATGATCCTCGTCCTGTACCCCTTCACCGCCTCTACCTCTTCCGGTCTGGAATGGGTTTTCTGTGAATGTTATTGTCATAAAAATACTACGCTATAAAACGTAGTATAAATATAAACAAATACATACCAGCATGCGCATTATCAGTGTCGATAGAACTGTTGTTACCGGCATTTTGACCTGCTGCCTCCCATACTATCTCGATAGGTGAAGATCTGTTTGACGATGGTGATCGGACGCTCTCTGTATCACTGTCGGTGATGGGGTTGTTATCATCTTCTGCAAGGTAGAAAAGTAAATAAAGATTATTTGAAATAAAAATATTGTTACAATATGTATTAAAATAACAGTACCTCTATCATGTTCTGTGTCACTTTCGTCGGTATCGCTAATCATCAGGTCCTCCATAATATTAATTTTGAGGGGCGGCTTAATCATCAGATCCTCAATAATTTTAACTCTGGAGTTCACACCTGAGATACTGGGTACACTACCGCCCGCAATGATATTAACACCCGAGGTGCTGGGTACACTACCGTCTTCTTGATTTCCCCTTACCGCATTCACTACAAAAATAGTTAATTTAACTATCTATTATTATAATCATATACATCACTTGTATAAAATGTCTAATTTAACTACTTTTTCTGTATACCTTATATTAACCCTTTGAGTCAGGTTTTATACGGTACGCCCAATTAATTCCGAAATTGGTGTACAGAGGTTTTCGAAGTCGCTGCTTACGAATTTCTTATGAGATTTTCGAAATTCAAAAATGGTGGAACCAAAATGGTGGACACTTTTTTAAATTGTCTGGTCTCAAATGAAAAAATATCATTGTATTCTAAGCAAAATTGTCAAACGAAAGTGCCTCTTGTGAGTTTGGTCTAAATTGCATGGTTTCCAAGAAAAATTTCCGAATTTTCTATAATACCATCGCACGACAAAAATCTCGGAAAGTTAGGAATTTTTTCAAAAACGCTGTGATATAGATGAAAATCACAAGACACTTTTTCTTGTCATTTTTGCGTGAAATATGCTAACATTTTTTCATTTGTGAAATTTAAAAATTTAGAGAACACTTCCGCCATAATGAGTCCGCCATTTTGAATTTTGAAAAGTTAAGACCGCACTCATAATCAGCGACTTCAAAAACTGTTGTCTATAATTAATGTTAATATATATAATGTTTTGCATTTATGAAACAAATGTCTTAGTAATATAGAAAACTAATTACGATGTAAGAAACACGAACCACTGCTTTTTAAAGAGAAAAAATCAACAGATAAAAGGTATTGCCTATTCCCCGTTGGGAACACTATGACGCAAAGGATTAATAAAAACACGATTAATATCATCTATTACACATAAATTTACAATTTGTACCTTTTTCACCGTCATGAGCACATGCAAGAAGGACCAAATCCCCCTCATCATCTTCCAACATATCTTGATAAGCTATAAATAAGCGATTGTGAGATTTAGATTCACATTTAGGAATAGTATGCATTATGTATCAATAGCACAATTATTAATCTCCAACAAGTGTTTTGTTCAATCAGTTTAAAAACAGTCTAAATTCAATTATTTAATAAAATTGTTTTAAATTATTTGATTAAGAGTTAAGTAAAATTCGAAGGGTATATTTTTTTATTTAAGTTGATTGGTTCTGATAATATTTTATACCAATTTTTTTCGTTTAAAGTAATTGAAAGTATTCAGAATTTATTTGGGTTCATTTTGATTTGATCATGTAAATTGCTATTTAAAATTTGTTATTCACATTGATTCATTGAATTAAAATTAAAATTTAATTGCTTGACCAATCTATTTATGTCGATTTGAATACAAAAATTACTATAATCGAATGCACTCACATATCTCACATTTAAACTTGTAAATTAAATAAATTACGTCTACGTTTTTACATCGAAAACCCTTCTTTTTGTAAAAATTCAGTTAGGGACCTCTTAAATAGATACACCTATAATATAGAACAGTAGCGGATAAAGGGAATGATTGGGTGTGACGTAGTTAGAAGGATCGGAAATTTAATTATATAATTAGTACAGAGGCATACACATTTATTACTTACCGCGTAATGATCTATACCGCCTCATTAATTCGTTTAAACACTGCACACTCCCTAAACCGCTATTTTGAAGATACTTCCCGATTGCCAAAGTCACCTCAGTATTTTTGAATACACCTAAGTTGTTCATTCTGGCTATTATACGTGGACCGCAATGTGAAACAATATACTTTATGCACTTTAAAATTTGATGCGTACTATAAGTACGCAATTGTCTAAAAAATATTTCATCACACCTTTTCCTTACGCACACGTCGTATTTCGCCGCAATTTTAGCGGCATTTAAGGCCGATATTAAAATTTCACGCTTTGACATTGTTCGAATCAGTGTCAGATGAAGACTGTAAGATCTCGTTGATGTTAATAATTTTCATCGCATGATGCGATCTCAAATTTCACATTAGTTGCATTGCAAACGCTTCAAAATTCTGCATGCTGAGCACATTTTGCATTTTCTAAATCTCAGTACATCAATAACATTTTGAATTTAACATAGCTCTCAATGAAACTCTACACCGTACCACCATTGATAATTAAAAGTAAGTTAATGTAATTAAAGCATAGTAAGAAGTATGTGGAAAAATTTACACGTAAAAATATATATATATATTTATATATTTATATGTATTACCTTTGAAATTGTAATTTATTGAATAACGTATTTACAAATTTACTATTTCATTTTACGAAAAATAAAATTATAGTAATATTGGACATAAATGTACTTAGTGTTCGTCGGTCATTTACAAACAAAATTAAATCGAAAAATAAATTAAATGTATTAATATTTTGGTTTTTGATAGAAAACACGTGTATTGGAGAGAATTTGAACAAAGTCGGGGTTTGTATAATTACGGGGTTTTCTACCGAAAACCAAAATATTAATACATTTAATTTATTTTTCGATTTAATTTTGTTTGTAAATCACCGACGAACACCAAGTACATTTATGTCCAATATTACTAAATTTACTAGCGGTCGAGGAAATTAATAGATGCTTATTGCATCGTTTTCCTTATTTTAAAATTATGTTCGCATAGCTTAAAATATTTCGTAGGTAATAACTAAGTTATTGCAATTTTCATGCATTGTCTCTCTTAATCCAGTTCTGCATAGTATCTTCAGTTTGTCTCGATTTCAAAAAGTGACGAATTGCAAAACCGATGCACATGCACACAGCAATCGGTTGTACCACGGAGGAGGAAGAGGAGAGAGAGAGAGAGAGAGAGAGAGAGAGAGAGAGAGAGAGAGAGAGAGAGAGAGAGAGAGAGAGAGAGAGAGAGAGAGAGAGAGAGAGAGAGAGAGAGAGAGAGGGGGAGAGAGAGTATTAAAGAATGTCTCGCCGAAGTGCCACTGCGTAGCAAGGTGTGTATTATATGTTAAAGATAAGAGACAGAGAGAGAGAAAGACATACCTTCTGGTCTGGTGTCACTATGGAGAGACGTAAACAAACGTGACTCATCCCTAGCCCCAACAAAAAGCAAGAAGAGGGGTAGGGGATGAGTCACGTTTGTTTACGTCTCTCCATAGTGACACCATTACCACTTATATATATATATATATTATTACTAACTTACATTTATTATTTACTGTCAAAAAAAGTATCATGTGATCTGTCATGTAACATAATATTACGTGTACATAACTGAAAAAACTATTAGAGTAATATTACAGGTACTTAGACATACACGCTTCGTCAACATCTATTTACTTACTCTTCTTTACGTGACATCCGACGGTATATGTCTGTGTACATACTTCCCTCAACTTTTGCAGCGTTTATGAGAGCCTTATTAAAATTTTCTTTCGTGGCCTCAGCATCATCCACCCTGGGACAAGTTGGAACATGTTCTTTATGCAGAACAAAGTTTTCCCCCACAAGTTCACCTTTGCCATGACAACTCGCTTTATCCTGGCATCTTAAGATCCTGTTGAATTTAAGAGATTATGTATGAAAATAACCATCCATGCAATATTGATGAATTTTCAACCGATATTGCGAAGAGAAAATTGTTATACAATTACATATGGATTTACATTATGTAAAAAGTATTAAATGGTTAATAATAGTTTTTAAAATTTCAAAATTTTAAATTGATTTAAATACAGTTAAATGTAATAAATTGATTATTATTACCCGAGTATTCTATGAATATCTGATTGATTCATTTTTCAACCCTACCACTCTTTAACAGCAATTGTGCAAATGGGAATGAGTCGAAGTTTGAATACTTACTCTGTATATACTTTTGAATGTCTTAAGAGCTAAGTATATAAGTTTACATATAGAGGTTGGTAGGAAGTTGTGAAATGTGGTTCGTGGTCTAAAACCGGACAGGTAAGTTGTACAATTATTCGCAATGTACGAACAACAATCATACCGAAAAGCTTCACTGTCGGTGCTGATATGTGATAGATTAAAACACATCATAGGAAAAAAAATTCGTTGGCCTCATATATCATTGGAATTGGCCTATTATTTCGAAATTGGTTTTCTTAGCTTCGTAAAAAAATTTCAACTGAGAAATAAAATCACAACGAATTTTTGTTTATTTGGATGTACACTGTAAAAAATCTGTAATAAAATGACCCATGTATGAGGGTAATTGTACAATCTCGTTGTAATTTCCCTACGTTTAATGTAGTAAATTTACAACGAGCTTGTGAAATTACTGTTATACGTGGGTAAATGTACATTAAGCGTAGGGAAATTACGAGCTTGTAAAATTACCATTATACGTGGGTCATTTCATTAGAGATTTTTTACACTGTATACATGTACTATGTCTACATTACCCACGTCCTTACATATACAGGTATAATACCTTCAAATAAAAATGAAGTGTATAAGGTAAAATGAAATGAATGAAAATAAGAAGAAATAGTATATTTCTCACCGCGGGAGAAAAAATATTAAAACATCTTACGTATTTCCTGCAGCATTTTTCGCCTGGATGTGGTACTTGTACCCGTCGAAGATTCGACCCGTCGGCGAATATTTAAGCAGAGGACGACTTTTCCTCGCTTCCTTTGGCATTTTGAAAAATTGTTATATTAATTTTGAACCACTGACAATTTTTTTGCAACTCGCGATCGGGCTTACCATATGATGGACCTGTTTCTTCCGCGAATTGCATGTTCGAAAAATTCCTCGAAAAGAACGTTTACGAGAAATTTAAAAGAAAAAAGAATTCGCGCTTTTTCGTTGCTCACCCAGTAAAAAATATTTAATAAAAATTGATTCAACTTTAATAATAAGTAAGTAAGTCTTTAAAGCACTTTTTTATTTGCTAATTTTATTTTAAAATATTTAATTTCGAAGTATTTAAAAATAGTGTTTGGTTTTTCCTGTACCTAAGGTATTTGTCTACAATATTACACCACTAATATTTCATTTCCAACACCAAAAAAATGCATTTTTTTTTTAGAAAAAGGGGTTTTCCAGCTTATTTCAGGTTCGATTTTCATACCAATTTTTACTAAGGGGGTTTTATGGTCGCTAATAGTTAATGCGAGGTCTGATTTCCAAAACTGAAACTGGAGGACCGAACATTTTAAAAATAATAGATAATCAATAATTTTCGAAGTCAATTAAATTTTATTAATAAATACGACATTCAAATCCACTTAAACTATCTTTAATTAATTAAATGTGAGTATTTTGTGACATTATCGAATAGTACATGAACATATATATTAGGGTGGAGCGTAGAAATTAAATTTTAGAATTCGGGAACGGCTCTATGCGGAATGTGTTCCAAAAAAATATCAAAGTTTACTGAATTTTTCAATACTAACTTCACGGTCCCCACGCGGCTTGAAATTTAACATTGTTTTTAAATGGGAAAACATTCGTTTTTCACTTTTTTTCGTACAATTTGTAACAAAAAAATTCAAAAAATATATATCTCAAGGTATCTTTTTTTGGAACATTTACGCGTGCAATGGCCGTTCTGGAATTGAAAAAAAAAATTCTGGCCGAGATATTGCGTTTTGAATATTGATAATTTTTCGCCCAAAAAATAGTAAGAGCCTAAAATATCCCAATTGAATTGCAATAACTTTGTTCGAATGCGTTCTAAAATTATGAACCATGTAATTTCGAATTCGTGACTATTTTCCGATTAAAATGAGCTCCGGTTGAGTCAAAAACGATAATTTTTAGCCGAGATAGAGCATTTTTTTTTGCTAAAATCAGTTAAAAGAAATAAATTTTTTGTTTATTCACTACAACTCGAAAGAAAAAAATCTGAGGATATTACACGATGGACGATCGTTTGCTTTACATTTTTCCGGTATGAAATGCGTACTTATTGACCTAGAAAAATAATTCCTGTCGTTGTAGAGGTCACTTGAATTTTGCTTCTCTTGGAATGCAAGAAATCTGGAAACAGTCATTTTATTTTAAATTATTTAAAGCGTGCATTTTTCTTTAACTGACTAAAAAAATTCAAAAAATCTGTACGTGAAGTTATCTTTTTTTGGAACTTTAACGCGAGTAATGGCCGTTCTGGAATTGAAAAAAAAAACAATTTCTGGTTGAGATATTACGTTTTGAACGTGAATAATTTTATTATAGAATTAAGTATAGTATGTGATATCGGAGCCAATAAGTGTAACAACGATGTGCACGATATTTTCTACAGATATGGAGTCATTGATTATTGAGAATGCTGCAGCAGCTAAAATCTGCAATATATGTATTATTTTATTTTTTTCGTGGATACCCGTTCTATCGTTTCATAGAATTTTGCTAATCAAGAGTTGACTTGATTACCCAGATTTCACCACGAGGAGGTAACTATGATTTGAAATCCATTTTTTTAAATATTTTTTTGTATTTTATTACTTTTTTTGTTTTATTTTTTGTTTAACTTTTATTTATTTTTTTTTGTTTTATTTGTTTAGTCTATATTCTGATTTTGTTTCGAACGTCGGCATATGTTCTCTGGCTGATATCCGAGTTCTGATGAAACCATCTCTTGATTCCTGACCACATACTGAGGAAGAAGCCTCGGTAACTAATTTCACACAGCGTTCTACAGATTGAGTATGACAGGGAAAATTAAAGATAGCCGAAGACTCTTGGTCGTTATTTATTAGACCACTGAGTTCTTTGAATGAGAAACTTGGAAGAATCGGAGGAGCAGTTAGTTGTGGATTTTGCCAATCTATTAACTCGGTGTAGTCTTCAGCATCAAAGATGAGTTGTGGAACTCGGAAAAGGCGAATTTCATTTGATGACGAAGTACTGTTTTTAATTTTAAGCGTCCGAGTAAGTCCAAGCTCTCTTATATGTTGTCTTTCATCGGATAGCATTGCTATTTTTTAATCTATGATGATTAACAGGAAAGCGCTTGGCGCCTCCGTTATTCTCTCACACGGAAACAGAAGTTCCCCTAATTCCGCAATACGGCTCCATGCGAATGTAGCGGTATCGAGTGCATGCAGTTTTTGCGGTTGAGAAAAAGCAAGTGATTTTGAAAATGATGATGATATGAACAAAAAATTGCAGAAACTACTTAATTCTATAATAAAATTATTCACGTTCAAAACGTAATATCTCAACCAGAAATTGTTTTTTTTTTCAATTCCAGAACGGCCATTACTAGCGGAAAAGTTCCAAAAAAAGATAACTTCACGTACAGATTTTTTGAATTTTTTTAGTCAGTTAAAGAAAAATGCACGCTTTAAATAATTTAAAATAAAATGACTGTTTCCAGATTTCTTGCATTCCAAGAGAAGCAAAATTCAAGTGACCTCTACAACATCAGGAATTTTTTTTCTAGGTCAATAAGTACGCATTTCATACCGGAGAAATGTGAAGCAAACGATCGTCCATCGTGTAATATCCTCAGATTTTTTTCTTTCGAGTTGTAGTGAATAAACTAAAAATTTATTTCCTTTAACTGATTTTAGCAAAAAAAAATTTTTTCACAAAAAATGCTCTATCTCGTCTAAAAATTATCATTTTTGACTCAACCGGAGCTCATTTTAATCGGAAAATAGTCACGAATTCGAAATTACATGGTTCATAATTTTAGAACGCATTCGAAGAAAGTTATTGCAATTCAATTGGGATATTTTAGGCTCTTACTATTTTTTGGGCGAAAAATTATCAATATTCAAAACGCAATATCTCGGCCAGATTTTTTTTTTTCAATTCCAGAACGGCCATTGCACGCGTAAATGTTCCAAAAAAAGATATCTTGAGATATATATTTTTTGAAATTTTTTTGTTACAAATTGTACGAAAAAAAGTGAAAAACGAATGTTTTCCCATTTAAAAACAATGTTAAATTTCAAGCCGCGTGGGGACCCTGAAGTTAGTATTGAAAAATTCAGTAAACTTTGAAATTTTTTTGGAACACATTCCGCATAGAGCCGTTCCCGAATTCTAAAATTTAATTTCTACGCTCCACCCTAATATATATATATATATAGACACATGTTATTTTTTTGTAAAATATTCAAATTAAAAAGATACAAGTCATGTATTGTATTATTATCATAACATACATATTATCATTTGAAATCTTATGGCGTATGAAAGTAGCTGAAGAATAGGTAAGTACATTAGAATATTTGCAGTCTGAGATCGTAGAGTAAATCTCAATTAATGTAAAAAATATACATAAAATGTAATGTCAAGGTTTGCAGTGGGACTCGAGATGAAAATTTTTCATTCAGACTATTTCAACTCGATTGTCAATTAAGAAACTTATATTCATTTTAAAAATTTACTTCAAACTTCTTTTTCAAGTTCGTAGTTGGGTCGAATAAAAAATGTTTCAATTTTCTTAATTTTAGAATATTTACACTCTGAAATCGTAGAATAAATGTAAATTGATGTAAAAAATGTACTTAAAATTCAATTTCAAGGTTCGTAGTCGGACTTGAGATGACAATTTGTCCAATTTATCTAATTCAATGTCTTTAATGCCAAATGCTGCTGGCAAGTATTTAAAATTACTAACGCTTCATACAGATGAAGAGAAAGAATGGAGGAAATATCAATAAATAGAATACACTAATAAATAGAATCATTTTTAATAAGTTACATTAACGTAATTATTTTTCTAACTCTTTTTCTTTCATTTCCTTTTTTAATTTTTCTTGCTCCTTACATAAATTCAATTACTTTTAGATATTATTACTGATAAGTAAGCATCTACATTTGAATAAAAACAATTTTAGTTTATATCGTAGACCAGTGAAAATTTGTACGATTGAAAATTTCCAACGTCGACAGTTTCCAGACCTTTTTGGAGATACAAGCGCATTCAAAGTATGAAATTTCAGTTTATTTATAAATTCAATTACTTTGAGATAGTTTTAATAAAAATTAAGCATCTACTTTTGAATAAAAACTGTATTAGTGCATATCATAGACCGGTGAAAATTTTGAAGATTGAACATTTTTAACGATCATAGTTTTCAGGCCTTTTTCGAGATGCTAGCATATTCAAAGTTTGAAATATTAGTTTGTTCATAAATTTAATTACTATTAGATATTATTAATGATAGTAAAGCATCGACTTTTGAATAAAAACAGTTTTAGTTTATATCGTAAACCAGTGAAAATTTGTATGATTGAAAATTTCCCACGACGACAGTTTCCAGACCTTTTTGGAGATACAAGCGCATTCAAAGTATCAAATTTCAGTTTATTTATAAATTCAATTACTTTGAGATATTATTAATGAAAATTAAGTATGTATTATTGAATAAAAAGAGTTTAAATGTATATCGTTAACAGGTGAAAATTTTTAATAGTTAATATTATCAGCGTCTTCAGCTTTCCGGCCTTTTTGGAACCCGCATACAGTTTGCAGGCTTTTTTGGAGATGCTAGCTTATTGAAGCTAGTTATAGGCTGCTTCCTTCTTTCTATTTTTCGCCTGCTGGTCTCGCTACCCAATGGCTCAAGGCGGACCTCAGCCATTGCATGGTACGCACCAACAAAATTACTCCTCCCTTTGCCTCATTGTCGCTTTCTTTGCCTGCTCCAGACCTCGTATATCTCGTTCAGCTGCCACTTCCATCTGGGCAGACAGTCTGCAACAAGATTCAAGATAGAATCAAAGTCATTTTTAAAGAGTAATTATATTTATTGATAAACTTACCTGACAGGAGCTGGAACTCAGCCATATTGCAGGATACACGTCATCATGAAACGTACTCAGCCCGTTGTCTCATCGTTGCGCCTGCTCGGAATCTCCTATAGCTCGTCAGCCGCCACTTCTATCCGTGCAGACAGGCTGCAAAAAGATTCCAAAAAGAATCAAAATTCATTTTTAAGAGTGTATTAATACTAATATTATATTTTTAAAGCTGACCTGACAGGAGAAATCTTCTTCAGCAGGAGAAACATCGTTCAAACATAGCAGCAGGAACATCACCTTCGTCGGCTGCTGCTCCCGTTCGGGCACCCGATGAGAACGCCAAGAACGTCATCCTCGTCAGCTTGACACTTCTTGACGTTGACACTCTTGTCTCGTCTGGACACCAGCACTGTCAAAATGTAAAATTTGCTTTCTGTGGAACATCCTGGCACTGGTAAATATGTTCAATTTGTTTCAAGTGCCACCGAATGACTGAATCGAGAAAGGGATTTGCATAGGTGTTTATGAAGCTTTGCCGCCAAATTATCTATTATTAATTGAACAAAGAAATTACATGTTACAAAAAAGGATTATTAAATTGAAATAAATTTAATTTTTCCCATCATGACGCTTTTCAGAAGAAACAATTGATATTTTTTATATCTCGGTTCATACCGGTCATGAATTTTAATTTCATTTACTCCAATACGCACTTACCATCGGAAGGAAGACAATTACAATTTTAGGGCCTTGAAATTGAAAACTGCTCCCATTTCAACCTGAAAGAAAGTTATTAACATTTTTACAAAGAAATAATTCTATTATTTATTGATATAATTTAATAAATTAGATTATTTATACTTATCTGAATATTTTGTTTATGCAGCAGAGGTTCACAAACTCGTTAATGCACTCGTTAATGTAATGTGCAATTCAAATAATTCTTCTGAGAAAACTCCTGGTTGATCCGGGATGCCGTTCTCGCCAGTTCCCGAGGCCAGCTCCATTTCGAGTATATATATGTACACATATGCCACTGAGCCTCGCGTAGTAAATCCAAAATTTATGAATGAAAGGGTTGACCCTAACAGCATCTTCCGAGCAATATATGAACCCCTTCGAAACTGGCATCATCATGAACCATGAAATAGTAGACGGCCATGCGTCTTTTGATTTCGACGCTGGCGAACGTACCCTTACCCTCGGAAGCAGCCAGCACCACCCGGACACAGAGCCAGACCGAGGGTAGCTTCTCCAGAGCCACCCAGCACGAGCTAGATCCAGGGCAGCTTCTCCAGGTCGAGAACATCGTGCGCGGATCCACCCACTCCCGTCGAGGCTCATCCAGGACGTCCATCTCGAAAAGTAAGTATCAACGTCACTAACCCCTAACATAAACTAGCTATAGGGACCCTGCGGTTTCTGGTACCCGGGAGAAGTACAGAGGTTAACAGCCTCAGTTATTTTCCCCGGTGCAAAGGGACTGGCTTGGTCCACCTGGTGCATAGGCACTCGTAGGGACAGTCGCGTTTTTTTTTTA
>JAQOWT010000261.1:0-25435 GCA_030407085.1 Trichopria drosophilae
GTGGACGTCCAAAAAATGTACGTCCATTGGACGTCCAAAATGTACACACACTGGACCAAGAGTGGACGTTCGATGGACCATAACGGACGAAATACGTAACATATCAAGTCCATTCGACGTCCAATATACGTTCAGTATTCTATGGACTAATAACGTCCAAATTATTTTACGTTCAATATTGTAACATTCCGCACGAAATATGGCTGTTCAGTGGTCCGAAAATGGACTTTAAGCGAACAAGATATACGTAATATAATATATCCAACGTATGTCCACTTCTGCGCTACGGGCCTCCAACGACACACGCCAACAAATGCGATCGAAATTATCCAATTTCATTAATTTACTTAAAAACGTAAGGAGTACCGCGTGTAAAGGAGCCCTAAAAGACAAAGGAGTTATTCACACCAGCGCGTCGCGTCGTCGTGGCGGCCATTTTGTGCGCGCAGCGCCGCATCTTCTTGGAAAAATGGAGGTGCCGCGGACGTCCACTTATGTACGTATACTGGACTTCCACGTATGTATGTACATTGGACGTCCATTATTCGTCCATAAAAATGCAAGCCCGAATGATCGAAAAATGGAAGCACGGTTGACGTCCACGTAAGTGCGTACACTGGACGTCCAAGCATGTACGTACACTGGGCGTCCATTATTCGTCCATAAAAATGCAGGTCCGAATGGTCGAAAAATGGACGTACCGTGGACGTCCACATAAGTATGTACACTGGACGTCCAAGTGTGTACGTACATAGGACATACGATATATGTCCATACATGTATGTACCTAATTTGGACGTAATATGGACGTCCGTTGGATGTTCAGAGATGGACGTACATATAACGTCCGGAGATGTACCTACATAGGACGCCCATTTACGTCCTTTTTTTGTCCTGGACGTATGGACGTAACATGGACGAAATATGTACGTCCACTGGACGTCCAGTGCTGACTGGGATATAATATATCCAACGTATGTCCACTTCTGCGCTACACACTATATATAATCACCCAACAAATTTCAATGAAATTCGTTGAAATGTGACTGAGATTTTGAAAAAATACGTGATTTTTCCTTATTTTTGAAAACTCTTGATCAGTTTTCATCGAACTCCATTGAAATTTCTTGGGGGATTATATACAGTGCTTAGAAATGCCGGAATTACACCGAAATTTCGAAATATCTTTTCAATCAGTTGTAATTTACGTTTTTTAGCGTAGATTACTACCTTATCGGTGAAGGACTACGGCTTCCCCTTAAGGGCTCTCAAGCGTTCCAGGGCTATCAGAAAAATGGGGAAACTTTGCGCAGTAATCATTCGTTCTTTAGACTATTCTTTCACAATTTCTTTACAGAATTTTTTCTGAAAAGTTCCTTTTATAACAAGGATTACCGGATGAAGTAATTTAGTCAGCATTGGTTGCATATAAATAAGAAAAATCAAACCTGAAATTTTTAGGTGAATTATCCTTGTCAAGTCAACACCAGATATAAAACTATCAGGTTTCATTTTTCATATATATAAGCAATAAAATATGACTATATTACTTTACCCGGTAGATCTTGCACGGACGAAGATATTTCTCTAAAGGAATTCTGACCAAATTTAAACAAAAATTAATAGTTACGGTGCTAAGTTTCCACCGTTTTTTTGACAGCTTTGGGTCGCTTGGCGGGCATTAACAGTTTTTCATTTTTTTTTTTTTAATTTTGTGTTGTATTATATAAAGACCATCATTATTAATCATCATCATTATGAATCATCATCATTACGAATGTTTTATCGTGGTCATTCTCCTTTGCAAAAACATACACGTTGTCCGCAGAAATTCATGAAATGTAACGCACTTTTATGTCTTTGTAAACGAGTTGGAAACATAATATATGAATAAGATTTATTTTACATCCTATAAGTATCACAGACTAATTTTTTTTTTTTTTTTTTTTTTTTAAATCGTATTAGATTAAACTGTGTGAACATTATTAAAAATCACACACACAGAACTCAAGAAAATACTCACATAGGCACTACACCTAATACAATCGTGAAGAATTTCTGTGACAATCATGAAAACATATGGTTCACAAGAGCTGACAAGGGAAACATCACAGTAGCCATTGATAAATCAGTTTAGGAAAAAATCGTTTTAGGAAAAAGAACTTAGAAATTGTTAAGGAAGTTCTCAAAGAAAACGGTTATCCCGATGACTTAGTATTTAATTGCATCAAAACGCGAGTCCACAATATTTACAACAGCACGCAAAAAGATAAAAACAACAATAGTTCAATTGTCATTACTACGTCATTGCCATACATTAAATAACTGTCAGAAAAACTATCTAAAACTTTAAGAAAAGACAAAATTAGAGTAGCACAAAAACCAATTAACACTAATATCGGAGGGATAAAACCGTTGAAAGATAAATTGGAGATAGTAAATATGAGTAATGTTGTCTATCAAATTCCATGCCAAAACCGTTACAATAGTCTCTATCTTCAATTTTTATCAAAACTTCAATTTTTATTCAAACTTAAATATCGATACTTTTAACTGTTTTCGTTATTGCTACTGTTTGTCAACGACGTAGATTGTGATCTATATATAAACCGTTCTCACTGCACTTCTCACGAATCCTATGTTAAAGTGTAGTGAGTGTTTCACACTGTCGGTCAACACCTAAGACGTGCGTATCATAAACACCTTATAATAATGTCTGTTATTACCGGTTATTCATTTTTTATTTTATTTTATACTAGAGTTCGTCCTACACTGGCCTGATGTCATCCAGGCATCTAGCATAACAAACATTTTTATTCTAAAAATTCATGTAAGTTTAACCACAAATGTATTACTAATAGATTACTAACATTTTTGGTAAAATCATATATTGTTTTGTAGACAATAAATTCTGAAGAGGGTCATCATATTGACCGAAACGTCAAAATTTTCAATTTTATTTTGTGTACTGACCGTCTCACCAATACTTACTCTCAAATAATTAATAATTGCGGTCGAGAACTCATGCATAAGCATAATTATCAAAATTATCACAGACTAATAACAGATTGTCAAGGGTCCCTCTAGATACGTGAACGTTTCTGTAATGTTTTCGTCAAAGACACTATTGCTGTACACAGCTTATAATATCTGTATATCTCTGTGATGTCCGATTAACAATCGGATACCTGGATCAACGATCCCTGATCACGGATCAGGGCTGCGATTAGTCAATGCTAGCTGACTCTACAATCAATTTGGATGTTTTTCGGTTCCTAATACGTCACTATGAATTCAAGCCGAAGAGTAATTTCGACCTTCTGCTCTGTATAATATTACATATTATAAACCACATTACTTACTGACTTTTTAAGCAAACAAACGTTCTCTCTTAAAATGAATTAGTAGAATTTTTACTTTTTCAATTAGTAAGTGAACACCTTACTAGTGAATTAGTAATATTTTGTCGAGTTTACTAATGAATTAATGAAATATTAGATGTTTATCTTACTAATCAATATTTTGTCGAGTTTACTAATGAACTAGTAAAATATTAGATGTTTGTCTTACAAATCATAATTATTAGTAGATGCTACCTACTATTTTATTAGTGATACGAGTCCACTATTTGAATTTGTAATCCAATTTCATAACTTGAACTAGTAGAAAGTTTGCGCAAACGCAAGTTCGTGCAGGCTTTAATAGATCGCGCGCAAAGATAAGTATAAATGAAACAACAAATACGGAAAATACCGACAGAGATATAAATTTGTAATAATTTACTTTATATTTATGGAAAATTGTACATTGAAAAGTGCTGCATCGTATCTATACAGTGCAGTGTGAATGTTAAAAAAATCTTAATTTTGAGGAACTACCAATACAATTGGCCAGTTTTAGGATCGTTATGTGTTCATGGAAATGTAATTAATGAAATATAATTATTTAATCCAAGTTAACTCCAAGTTTGTTTAATTTATAACAAAAATACATTTGTTCCTCATAAATATGTATATTCGATATTAAGAAGAAAATTACAAATAAAAGCCGTAGGTTTCGAGAAAAATGCGTTGGAAATAATTGGGCGTGCCTCATATACTCGGTTAAGTAGTTAACGTGTAAGCGTGTATGTGGCAGTCGATAGAGCGCTTAACTGTTACGTCGAAAGTCACGGGTTCCAATCTCGGTGAATGCATTTTTTTGTTTTTGTTTTCATAACTTACTATTTCAATTAGTAATACCATTGAGTATTTACATTAGTAATTTTGTACTAATTATCAGTAGCCGGATTTCCTCTAATTCAATTACTAAATTTTTACTAGTAATTAGTCAAATTCTTCTAATTCATAATAAGAGAGTTATAATAATAATTATTACCGATGAAAAAACAGAAATTACTTATTATTTCTTACCAATATACGAATCATTCAAAAGTCATAATCTTATGTCGTTACCATAGCGATATTATTGGGTAGTTGTATCACATAGGCATGTTTCCTTCACGGTGCTGAAGTATGTATACAATACATATGTTAACACTCCAGGATACATCATTTTGATATATGATGACGGGGCATGAGATGATTATGTGATAATGAATTGAGGACGCATTTGCCTCGGGATATGTTGACACCTCGCGATAAATCTCTCACGACGTGATTGTCTTGTGAAGTTATTTCAGCCCTTGCAAATTGCTATTATAGCGGAACCTAAACTCTATAGACCCATTTCAAGCAACTAAAACTTTATTATATTCCCCTACGAAACCTGCGCTTTTCGAGCATAACCTGGATTCCGTTTTTGAATCTGTTATAGAACCAGCTGCATTCGGAAATCAACCGAATAATTCCAGTGAAGACCTTGAAAATTTAAACCAGTCCTCCTTTTCTCTTTTTTCTGCATCTACTGGTAAATACGAATTGATCGCCTCCGAGATGGCAAGTAATTGTCCGCGACGCAGCTGATACAATACCCATATTTTCCGGGTCTAGGGATGGATATACGGAATTCGCGACTGCTTGCAATAACGCCTTAAAAATGATTCCCGACGCAGCAGAACGCGCACTTATTAAACTGACTCTTTCCAGATTAAAAGGTGAAGCATATCGTAATATGCTTGGCAAGGACCCCGATACTATATCCGAGATGTTAATTATTTTAAAAGGGATTCATGGTTCCCACACTTCTACACTAGAAGTGTATGGTGAATTAGCCCTGTTATGTCAAGGGGGTTCTGAAGGTGCCGCAAGTTACTTTAACCGTGCCCGAGAAATCGGATACCGTCTAAAGGAAGCGGATAAACAAGGGTTAAACACGGATTTGTCAGACGAGAAAAATTAAAGAACTTGAAGTTGCCTGTTGTAAGGCTTTTGTATTAGGATTACACCCCGAAATTAATAATCGAATGACGATAAGAGTAGATTTAAATTTAGCCGGACCGGAAGCAATTAAAATCGAAATTCAGTTAGAGAATCGTAAACGATTAATCATACAACAGAATTCTCAACTTACGAATTGCGATATTTGCAAAAGCACCGTTAACACGCAACGTTAGAGTGTCCTTTATTAGCTAAAGAATCCAAACGATGCCAATTATGTGATAGTACCCAACGCACGGCAAAAACGTGTGAAAAACGAGAAAACACGGACAATCGTTCAAGATGCCAATTATGCGATCGAACCGGACACCTCGCTCTGTTGCGGAACCACCAAGTAATGGAAAGGGACCGCATGCTCGCCGACTTATATGAGGACTCCGAAAGCCAGTCATATCGTCCAAGAAAAAGGGAGACTTGGAAGAAACAGCAGTCCTCCGAATACCAGATGGAAGCGAAACCCGCGCATAAGGACGATGTTTTTAACGAAATATTGTTAGACTTCTACGGTCCAAGGATGGAGCCTCCGTTCCCAAAGGCACTGACCTCTGGAAATGGTCGTGGACAAGAATGCCCAAATAATCGAATCAATAAGGAACATATGAGATCATCGCGAGAAAAAGGGTGGAATCCCAATATTGGAGCTATTCCCAAACGTACACAAGTAGGTTCGATACCTGTGTACGATGATACGGTGGAAGATCCAACTTTACCCACTCGCGGGGACTTGCGAAAATCTCCGGGAGCCGCCATTTACGTGGATCTCAATGATCCAATATACCGTAAAAGAAGGAAACCACGAGCTCCCTCACCACCTAAGTTGCCACCGCCTCCACAGGAAGAAGCTTGGGAGACTGCCAGCACCATGGGAGAAGCAGCAGCTTTACTGGATCCAGAGCCGTGTATTCCAGTAATAACCGAATTAGAAACAAAAGCGACAGAAGAAGGAATCGTTAAAACATCGAAGGTTTCAAACGAGATTCCGCTAACCACATAATTAGCATCCTCTTCGGTTGACGTTGGAAATACCAACGAAAGTGCGTTGGAAACCGAACGAAATTTACCAACAACGCATCGGAAAACTGATGCCAGGAAAACTTACCAAAAGGTGCGGCGCTTAATAGAGAGGTCTACAAGCGACCTATCACACTCAAGTCGTTCTTCAACCACACCCCTGTACCATTGGGTTAGTGGTTACAGGATCTCGTATGACCTCAGTAGACGGAGAGATCCCAGCAGCACTGCTTTCTGCATTCGGCCTGCGATGGAATTTGCATGTTCTTGACAGGCCGGAATGCTTATGATGTTTTGGAGGAAAGTTGGTCTCATTTCTCCCAGCACTTGATTTTAAACCCTCGATACAGCTTGCGAATCTCGAACACGAGTTCCTGATATTTCATCCGTTTTTCGTCCTCTTTGCTGAATATATTTGTTTCTGCTGGTGCAGAAAACTCGATGACGAAGATGGATTTGTCATCGAAGTCAACAAGGACGATGTCAGGCTTATTGGTTGATATTTTCCTGCTCGTCCAGAATGAGTAATTCCAGTATATTCGGCACGACTCATTCCCGACAACGGATTCAATATAAGTGGGGACGTACGGCAAAACTGGGGTTGCATCAATACCATAAGTGCTGCGAAGATGGTAATACAGCACTCGAAGAGCCGCATTGTGACGTTCGATGTATGCTGAAACTGCATATATTGGACATGCTGCCAAAAGATGCATTAGTGTCTCAGCATGACATCTACACAATCTACAAAGCGTACTCTGTACCGCCTGGTGTAAGATGTTCTGGCGATATGCTAAGGTATTGATGACCCCGTCCTGGCATGAGAAGATAAAACCCTCGGTCTCGGATTTCAAGCCGGCTGATCTTAAGAAGGAGAAGGTCATCTCTGCCGACAAGCCAAGTTGTTGGACATTTCGAAAGAATTGTCCATGCAGCGGCTTGTCGATATGCCTTCCCTCCAACATACGGAGTTGTTCCTTCCGTATGTTAGCCCTGAGACGCACTGGGCACAGATTGATGACTGATTCAGCCTCCTATGCACCACTACGTCCCACGTTGAAAACCAGACCGAGGTTTCGCGCCGCTTGTTCCGCCGCGTTGTACAAAAACGCCCCCTTCCCCTGAATTTCATGCTGATGTACTAGCATCATCAGGGGATCCTCCGTTCGATTAATCACGTCGCAAGCTGTTTCGAGGACCAATCGGTCATGCATACACTCAAGGCTTAAAAGGCCACGACCTCCCATATTTCGGGGCAAATACAGTCGTTCCACGGAAGACCTTGGATGCAAACTGCGTTGCATACAAATCATCTTCCGTGTGCTTCGGTCAATATCCCTTAGCTCGTCAACGTTCTACTTCAGTGCTCCAAAAGAATAGAGCACTGGTGATACGGCCAACATATTCGTGGCTGCCACCTTATTTCTCCCGGTCAATTCTGATGACCAGATCTGACGGAGAATGTGCCAGTATTTCTTAATGATGGTGGTTTTAGCAGCCTGCACATCCTCGACATGCCTTTGAGGTACGCCCAGGTATGTGTAGGCTTCTTCGGCGCTAAGGTGGCGGATGACATTTCCGTTGACGAGCTCCATATCGTTGTTATGGGAGCCTGACCTTCCTCTGTGCAAATGAACGACTGCACACTTGTCCAATCCGAATTCCATGCCGATATCTCTCGAGTATGTGAGGGCGATGTTCAGAGATCGATGTAATTGATCTTTGCCTGATGCGTATAATTTAAGATCATCCATATAGAAAAGATGGGTGATCTTATGTACACGTTCACCAGGCGGTCCACACATGTACCCTTAAGATTTCCGGAGAACAACTTATAGAGGCAATAGTGAGATGCAGAAGAGCAGAGGACTCAGAGAATCTCCCTGATAGACACCTCTTTGGAATTGAACCAGTCTAGACATGGTTCGACGCTTGCCCGATGTCATGACAAAGCGTGTTTTCCAAAGAGGCATCAGGTCTTCTACAATTCTCACTATGTTTGGGTGGACATGGAGGCGTTTGAGCAACAAGCTTAAAAGCTCGTGCGATGTTGAGTCATACGCCTTCATGTAATCCAGCCAGGCTATCGACAGGTTACGCTTGTACTGGACTGCGTCCTGACAAACACACCTGTCGATAAACAAGTTGTCCTTGCAGCCGGATACACCCATTTTGCAGCCTCGTTGTTCTACTATCCGTTGCCACACCGGTTTCACGGATTTCTCAATACGTTCGTTCAAGATGTTAGTAAACAATTTGTATAACGTATTGAGACACGTGATCGGTCTATGGTTTTTCGGATCGGACAAGTCTCCCGATTTTGGGATCAGTGTCGTTCGGCCCTCCACCAGCCAGTGCGGAATTGGTTGGTCTCCATTTATATAAGAGATGAATATTCGGGCTAGGTGTTGATGGACAGAAATGAACTTCTTCCACCAATAGTTGTTAATTCCATCCCAGCCCGGCGAGGAGAGATTCCTCGCACCTGTGATGGCATTTTTCACCTCTAATGCACTGACGGGTGGGCAATCTTCACTTTGTTGTGTGACTTCGTCGCACAACTCGGTGAAGATTTCAATACCTGGAGTGTCTGCATTAAGCCTAGATGTTTTCTCGTAGATGCTCCTCCAGAATTCCTCAACTGCGGCCATCGACGGAAACTCGCTTGAGGCTGCGATACGATGTTGGAAGAGGTTGGAAGGATTCGTCCAAAATATTGAGTTTTGTCGAATTCCTTCTTCCCGTCTTTGCAGCCTCTTTTTGGCATCGGCCAAAATCCGAATTTTATCCGCTAAACGTGTCTTGGTGTTGAGCAACTTCAGCTTGTTCAGTGTGTGATAGTACGTCCGCAGTTGTTGTGCGAACTTCTTGACTTTAGCCGTAAATGAACGCCCAGATGTTAAATAGTCGATCACACACTGAATTCGGGAAGCGAGTTTCCGTGTCAGTCGAATCTTACCGTTCAATTGAGACATGCGTTTTGTAATCTGCCGACTCCCCGATATCTGTGTCAGATTTCTCGGAGTCACCAGATCACTTGCAGCCTCGTAAACGGCACAATTGACCTGCCACAGCTCGCAGTCATCTGGAAGAGCATCCAGAACTAGGCTATTTGCTCTGTCTAATTCTCGTTGTTTAGGCGAAATTTTCGTTATCAAATTTTTCCTAAACACGAGTGTCGTGCTTTCATAATGTGGAGCATCTCTCTCAGCACCGCGTACGTGCTCAGTTGTTATTGCCCGCACATCCGGTACCGGTTGACGCCTGGGAACAACGAAACCTGTCCGCCTCAGATAGGCCTCATAATCTCTCAGTTGTTGTTGAGAAAAGCGATCTGCCAGTTCGGGATGCATTACTGTAAACCGACTATGCATTCGCGCCATGTAGCCCCTCTGTTACGGACAGCTCTCCTCGTAGCAGCGCATTAGATCTTGCCTGAGATCCTCCGTCCACTGAAATCGTCCGTGGGCATTCGTTGGTCGTTGTCCCGGGACACCTGTTTCGGCTCCTCCACCTCGGGACTGGACTGCATCCGAAGCAGCCCGATGGTCAGGAGCCCTGCGCGTTCTATTTATAGTAACCGCAAATACAGGGAGTAGGGTGGTTAGCCCTACTCCCCGTTGTTATTATTATTATTATTATATTATATAATCCATTATTATTGCTATTATATTATTGAAATAATGTGGTTATAATATAATAAAAACAGAGCATCCTAAATTGTTCATCTTAGAAGGACAAAAGGAACGATTCTTTAACTCTCCTGCTCCACTGCGAACTCATGACATGGATCTTTTCGCATATGGGTAAAAAAAAATCTGGTAAATACTATGTAACACATATAAAATTGGGATACTTATTAAAAAACAAACTATATTTCAAAGTAATATTAAAGAAAATAACTCAACTTTCAATTTCAAACAGCTTTTATGTTCATTGAAATGAATTTAATTAAGTATAATTAACATATTATACGTAAAATGTAAACTCCGTCACCTGTAACAAACACCATTTCGTAGGTTTTCGCCGTGATATTTTTAAACTCATTTCATGGGCAGCAAATTGTGAATACCATACTGATAAAGGAACTAAAATCGTGTAAGAAAAATAGTATTTAGTGCCGTTGAAAACAATTTTTACGTTAAATATTGAGAAAGTTCTCCGCGTAACCAAATTTTGACATCATTTTCCGAACTTTAAAAAATGAATTTTATTTATTGTTTACACCGTAATTTTGGCTGATATAACTTTCGATAACTGTACAGATGGAAAAAAAATCATTTCTGTAATCATTTCCGTCATTTGTTCAACGTTTTTATAAAAAACAATACGTTTTTTAATCCATTATTTAAGCCCGTTCAGATGAGGTTAAAAATTTTTTAAACTCCGGATTTACTTTCCTGATTATATAAAATGCAATAGCTCGGGTTTTTTTGTGTGGATCGAAAGATATAAAATGGTAATTTCTAATCGAATGATAATTAAAAATCGAAAGGTAAAAAAATCGAACTAGATTCTAACCCGGATTTTAGAATGAATATCGATAATTCCACATAGAATCTAATTGAAATCTAGATTTAATTTCTACTTGGGATGTAACAAACTCTTAATACATAGGTTGTTTTAGTACTAACCCATTAAGGACTGTATTTTGTACATAGGTACAACGGAGATATTAAAAAGGCAACTATTAAACATAGGACAGTTCGTAAAAAAATACATACGTTTCTTGTTTGTCAATTTTATTGTAATCCAATTGCACATTCAATTGACAAATTTTTAAATAAGCGAAAAATTGATAAGGATATTCGGGATAAATTGATTGCTGGTGAAGTTGTCGTTCAGAGACTGCGAGAAAAATATAGCAGTGGCAGTTATAAAGAAAAGCAAGCCATTAGAAAAATTGTATGCGGTAGGATAATCAAAAAGTATGACAAGCTAAAGCATTGCAAGCTCATTATTCCTCGTATAAGTCCCTACTCTAACGAAAGAAATGAGAACGACTCGTCTGAAAGTTTTTTGACGTACAATCGAAAAACTAATCAAGAAAAAGCACAAAAGTTACGCAATTCTGTTATCGAATTTTTTGAGCAAGATGAACATAGTAGAATATGCCCAGGAACTAGAGATTGTATTACGCGAAACGGAATCAAAACGCAAAATAGTATATTTCGCAACTAGTGCGTAAAGTACGATTTTACGCACTGAGTGAGACCGACACGAACCAGTAGCATAGCCGGCCACGAGTTCTGTGGAGATCTCACGAATGTGTAAATTATACGCACGTGTTGCGAATCTTTTCATAAACTTTATTATTTAAAAATAGATATAACTTGTATACGAAAATACAAGTTTGATCATAATTAGATTATATCATATTTAATGTTTGTAAATGCTTTGCCTGTTTCCAAAATCAAATAGGAAAACGCCCTAAATATAACTACGCATGATATGCAATATTAAATAATTAACAATAAAACAAAATAATAATTCCTTTTCGATTTGAATAATCATGTCAAAAATAAGTACAATATTTTAAATTTTTGTAAATTCAATTATATATATTATCACTGAATACTGTTCGAGTTGTTAATTTCTACTGCCGCTCTGTTATTTTGTTTTGATACTACAGGAGGGGTGTCAGTCTTGTCATTTTTTGCAATTTTCGTTGGGACTTCATTAATGCCATCATCCTTTTCAGTTATCGAAGTTTCAATTTTATTTGTTATTTTTCTTTTATTACATATATATAATGGATGCTTCAACATACCCCTCCGCAACTTGTGCAGACTTCCACCCTCCACACATAATCGTCACATTTCTACAAACTGTCGCAATCTACAACTAAGATGCTCGTGGATTTTCGTCGGCGCGCTATTCATCGGTGTCCCCTCTCTTGATTGTCTAAATGAGTGGGGCACAGCATTACATAATAAAAAGAGGCATATTAACAATGCGTATGAGGATGGGCGGAATAAAGTTTTTGGACCACCCATAAAGTTTAAGGTATAGAGGATTCAACTTTTACGCACTAGTGGACATTTTACGCACTAGTGAAAATTTTACGCATTAGTGAAAAAAAGTATCACTTTACGCACTCCCAGAAATGCGTAAAATCGAATTTTACGCACTGTATGTCATAAAAGGTATTTGAATGCATCTCTAAAAGAGCTGCATAAAAAATTTATAAATTCTTCTAATTCTACTGTAAAACTGAGCTACTCTAGTTTCATTGTCCTTCGCCCATTTTGTGTAGTGAATCCTGTTGTTTCTGGAAGCGATACTTGTCTTTGTACGGCTCATGAAAACATGAAGCTTCTTATTCAGGCACTACATTCATGTCGCTTAATTAAAGAGCATTCCATTGAAGAAGTTTTGAAATCAATGTGTTGCAAATAAAAATCCGAAAAGTGTTTGAGAAGGTCATGCCCAAATTGTATTGACTTATCAATACAATATGATATCTCAAATAAGGAAGCTCCATTATCTTAATATCTCTGGATCACAAATCGAGAAAATCGTATAAATGCAGTCACAAAAAATGAAATAACTGCTCAAAGAACAATAAAGGAACGCTTTTGTTCAACTGCGAGCGAAACGATACAATTGTTTGAAACAAAATGAATTCCCTTTTTAGAACCTGTTTTTCGAATCATTAGTACAGCGTTATTAAGGCTTTAAAACAAAAATTAGAAGCCAATGAAGGAATGCTTCACATCGATTTCAGCGAGAATTACTCTTGCAAATATGCAAGAGAACTGCAAGCAGTTTCTTTCGGAGCTTTTCGAGAACAGGTGACACTTCATAAAGGCATGTTTTATACAAAAAATTTTTCTCAGGGGTTTGCAAGTATTTCGCCAAATCTTCGACATCATCCTGCATCAATAATAGCGCAATTATTTGAACAATTTCCCAAGATTGAAGTTTTGCATTTCCTTAGTGATAGTCCAGCGACACAGTATCGGAATAAATTCATATTTTCCGTGATCCCGGAATATCTTCCTTAGATATTTCCGCAAATATCAAGTATCGCTTACAAGTACTCTGAATCTGGACATGGTAAAGGAGCAGCTGATGGAATTGGTGCAGTTTTGAAAAGACTAGCCCATTTGAAGGTAGCTCAAGGCGAAGATATTAGTAACTTTGAAGCATTTGCTAATACAGTAAAGAATAACGTGAGCAAATTTTTGATTTTCACAATCTCCGATGCTCACATTGAAGATATCGATAAAATTAAGAAACCAACTATAGAAACTTTCAAAGGAAAAATGAAAGTTCATCAATTTACTTGGTGTAAAAGCGACCCCAACATCTTGCATTTTAATGACGTAAGCTGTTACGATTGTGCCTTAGGCACTCAATATTAGCATTTTAATTTAGGTAAAATGATCATCACATCTGGAAAAAATTCAAAATTGAAACAAGTAATGCAAAAACGGAAACAGAATTCAAAGAAAAATGTTCCAAACAAATCAAAAGTTCGAAAACTTTCACAAAAGAAAGAAACCAAGATTATACCATCAAAACCCCAGAAGAATGAACCTACACGCAAGTGCACTCGTCGTAAAGTTCCAAGTCAATCTTAGCAAATATCAATGTCCATCGTTGTTTTTTTCCATTTTAATGTAAGTTACAGTAATGTAAATAATTTGTATGTGATATCGAAAATTGTGTAAACTCCGTCACCAGTAAAATCATTAAAAATACAATTACATTTATTACAAGCAACTTGTAGGTGCAATATTGTACATTTTTACTTGTTCTAATTATATAAATCGATTAAACAAAAAAAAGTATTAAGTAAAACGTTTTGAAAAGTAAAAAATTCTGAATCAAATAGTTACCACATTTTTTGATTTTACACATATGTAAATAGTAAATTTATATATGTAGAAAAACACGTAAAAACTCAAGTGACTAATCTTTACCGAGACATCTTGCTGCACCGTTGTGCCCTGGAACAAGATCTTCTAAGGAACGCTAAGCACTTGCAATCATTAAACCTGAGAGTTTGCCTACACATATAAAAGGGGACCAGGATACATGGCAATAACCACCGGAGACGCCATCACTCATTAAATGCGTAGTGGTCGAAGTTAGACGCGCTACGACAGAAAAGTGTTATAATGAGTTACCAGTGTATAAGGGAGAAACTTTAATGCTTCGCACTCCACGGACTCATATTCTAAAATCCGTAAGGTATGAAGTGCCTTGCAACAATGTATTACCACAGATGTTTCAACTAGAAGGGCTGTGGTTCAAGGTATTCCCAACGTTAGTTGAAAGTCGAGCCCCACACATCATGTCTCCGCAATCTAGAGACACGTGGAAATACCAGAGCCCTGGAAATCTCGATCGCCAAGGAATATACACTTCGGAAGATTTAGAACGATTAAGAGATTACATAATGAGTCCTTTTGAACAACCGGCTGTTGTGAACCAATTTGTACACACCGTGAAAGGGGAAGTTGATAATTCAGCTGGACTGTCAATAGGAGGATTATTGGATACTGAAACTCTTCGAAGAATTGCAGAATCAACTTGGAGTCGGATGTGGTTAGAACTCAGCAATTTTGGTACATTCAGTGCTGGTATTTTAGGTATCGTCATGATATTGAAGGTCCTAAAGTTCCTAATCGACACGGGCATACACTTTTTCTATCTACAACGAGTATTTGGTTGGTCGTTTTATTTAGTAGGCGCCATTATAGATTCCATGACCAACGCTCTGCTACATCTTTGCGCCCACGGTCTGATACCCCACCAACTACCTCTTCCAACTCTGCAGAATTGGGCCAAAGAGGAGAAAGAGAATCTTTGTATCCCAATGAACAATTGCAAGAGATAACTATACTACTGTAAACGACTGGTGGAAGGGCTTGTAAATAAAACACGCGGTTTGATCGGCCACACGAAAATCTCAATTATTTATTCCGATCAGCGCCGGTAACGATCCGATCGCGACGCGGACTTCCTAACGCGACGACGTTTCGAAACGTTCTCTCTCCCCGATCGTCACTTTTTCACGTTTTCGTTCGATTTTTCAAACTCTCGAACATTTAAAGAGACTACTACGTCATATTATACATCGATATTATACCATTCGAATTATAAATAATTATATCGAGATCGTCACCATTTTGAAGGGCCTTTTACATAATTTACCTAACAGGCCTGCTTCATTTTGAGAGGTACCCCCATTCGGGTGTGCAATGGCGTAGGGAAAACTACCTTTGTGGGAAAAACCTACGCCGGGTACCGCAGTCGATAAAACATCGATTCTGTCCGCAACATTCTCCCCCCCGTACGAAGTCTACGGACTCGTACACTCCACGAGAATCGATGTTTTCATAACCCATTCAATTCGTCATCGAACTCTTCACACGTCATGCACTCCATATTAATAAATTTTTGGATTCGCAAGGCACTATTACATGGTACCATAATTCAACAACCAAATACAATCTCATACTCATTCCTTTCAAACTCGCTAATATCGTTACATATGCTTTCGTCAATACAGCTTCCGTTTCACATTCCCTTAAATTCAAACTCACATCAATAACGTGTAACACATCACAGCATAATTAGCTCCAGGTCATCAGTAGTTACGTCCAAGTCAGTGAAAATGCAAAGCACTAAGTACTAAGTATTCATTCATATATCGCATGACTTTAGCGACGGTATGTATGTTCAATTAAATCATTCCATGTCATGCGCGGATTTCATAAATTCACAAGACGAAAGTTAAGGCAGCTAGGAATACGAACATTTCTATAATTCTCTGTAGCATAATATTTTTAATCGCGACTTTATTTAAGTGGCGGAAACTGGTGACGACCGATTTTTTTTCCTTAATCCGCGACGTATCTGGAAATTTCGATTTCGAAGATCCAGGCAATACCTCTTTTTCCACACTTATCCTCTCTCTCTCTCCCTCTCTCTCTCTCTCTCTCTCTCTCTCTCTCTCTCTCTCTCTCTCTCTCTCTCTCTCTCTCTCTCTCTACCTCTACAAAAGACGGAAGACAATAGACATCTGTGCGTGGATGTGCAACAAAATGTACCAAACCATTAAATCCTGTGTCGGTACCGACCGCGGCTCTCTAGTTAACGAATCTTCGATATGAGAAACCAACAATGGCAAATCGACTCTTCGATTTCCATACAAATCATCAATACCATCTCTGGGTTACTAACTTAAGGACTTCTTATTCTTCGAAGGACCAGCATCGGCGGACCTCGACTCCCCGACTCCCCGAGCGTAGAACCTTCGAGTACTGTCCATCCAAAAGCAAATCACCAGCAGATCGGTTAGTCCGCATCTCTGGGTTACTAACCTCCAGACTTCTCATTCTCCAGATTACCAGCAACGGCAGATCTCGACGCCTCGAGTCACCGCGCGTAGAACCTCCGGGTACTATCCATCTGGAAGAGAATCACCAGCAGATCGTAAACAACTCCGAAATAGCAATCGAACCGTGCTCCGAATTACAAATAGACATCGATCCGACTACGGAGTGTGCTCTGCTCCAATTCCGAATTCTCCTTGCTCCGAGACTCAAACGCACCTTGCTCCGATTTTAAGATACCTTGCTCCGAATCGAAATTTCACATATCGATCATTTTTTTTCAGAGTTAATTAATTCGACACTCCACAAATACCGTTATATACCATTATTTGCATCATGTAGGCCATCGCCATATATAGAGGACTCGAACCCAGTACCTATATAGGCACTCTTCTGCTGCGGCTGCCACAAAATTTTATTTTACCTTTTCGCGAATGATTGCTTTCCTTCCTGCCTCAACTTATACATTCAATGCTTGTGAATCGTTTTGAACATACAGCAAGTATACATTTTCTTAAAATAGTTTACGTCGCTGATCTGCAAGCTCTGTTTATATTATATCGCCATCGAAATATTACACCGACGGATCGTTCTGGACCCACGAATACAACATGTACTGTGTTTCAAACACATTCAGGTTTGGTATCAATTTCATTTGAAGTTTCATCTCGCCATATAACGGCTGACTCGACACTAATACATCCATAGATATTCAAATGCCTTTCTGTAAAAGTCGCCATAAACCCACAATTCCGCTCTCCATCTTTACCAAATACGTCCGTCGCCCAATGTAGGGGATCTGCTCGTGATCGTCGACTCTTTCGATCGACTGCCTCAATGGTTTTCAAACCATCCCGTAAGAAACAAAAGAAGGCTCATCCTTCTAACAAATAATAATAAGATTAAAAAGCTTATATTTTTGGATTGGTATCCAAAATACGTAACGAAATTTAAATCGATTCAATTCGATTCATCAAGTCGCCATTGCCATTCCAATAATTGGACTTATCGTTCAAGACAAGTGCCAATGCAAATACGTCAGGCCCGCGATCCACTGTCCCCACAGGGACCCGTGCATCCTCGACATTGACGCCTATCATGACCTTCTCAAGCATGAGCAGTTATTCATATTATTATGATTTATATCACGTTACTACTATTCAAATTGTCATTCGCGCATAAAATTTGAAATGAAATCGATACCAAACCGTTCACGAAAAGGTCCAAACATTTCTTTACCATTTGTAATTAGAATCATAATCCCATTATAGGTTCATGCTACTTTGTTCACATATTTATATACAAATAAATCACTTTAATCTACATGATAAAATCAATATTCAATCGCCATCATATTTTCTTCAAATATCAATAGCCATCCTGAACTTTTGAAACACCGCTAAAAACGTGACATTCTTTAGAATATGTACCAAAAATTATTATTTTCCATCAAACTTCTGTTTGAGAAAGTGGGGGTGATGTTTCGATAAACATCGGACAAAACATGACGTTTTACGAACACCTATTTAAGGCGGTGTTATTTCGATTATCTTTCAATGCACCAAATTTATGTTCAAACGAGTGAAATAAAACGTGCGGTCAAGCTTTCAAACTAACACTTTATTCACTCGAAGCAGACGTCACAGCGGCAATATCTTTAGAACGATTCGAACTGTTCGCAACAGTTTCGTTTCAACATTTCTAAAGGCGCGATGTTCTTACGGACATCTAGAGACAGATGATGTTCGTCAGAACACCTGTTATAGGCGCTATTTTGTATTTGATATTTAATAAACTCGAAAAGATAAACATTTCGACTTAAATTTCTGAATTACAACGTTGAATAAAAAACTCTGCCAAACGTATCGCAGAGTGATTTCGACGTAATTGGATGCCTAATATATCGTCATCCAACTTCGTACTATCATCACTTTTAACCAAACAATCAATTGTTTATTAGGCAGTTTCATACATCACTCAATTTTCATCACATCTATTAACATGTTTTCCAACTTATGTAAATAACACAAGTTTTACTATGTGACATATTCAGTTCATACCAGATCACTACTTTTTTCGAATTTGCCCAAAAATGAGCGGCTCAATATATCATTCAATTAATGTATTAATTGTCAATATCAATTTTCAAAAGCGCTTGCAGAACTGTTCACAATATTTCGTATAATTGTACATCATGAATTCAATGGGACATCAATATCGGAACTACCATTCACTACAATAGAATCTCTATTTAAATTTCAACTGACTTCTCGAGGGGTATTTCGAGTGTTGTCAAAAAACAAAGGGCATCTAAATTAAAAAACACGAACCCGGTCAACTTACAGATTCTATGTTTTTCGTTTTTGCCATAACTCCGAAATTCGAAATTCGAACTTCCCGAAGGCGATGTTCGTTTGAAAACCTCCTATAAAGTACCTTTTATAGAAACATCAATTATACAAATGGTGTTATTTTGAATAATTATCAAACGTGTTATATTTTCAAATTCTCTCAAAAATGACATTTTCACCATATATTTATCAAGTTGATATTCTTCTGAATATCAACCAAATCTATACTTATTATTATATATTTATTAAACCTTCCCCTCTTTCGTGGAACTGACTCTGGTATTTTTCTAACCTATAACGAAACTTTTAAATAAATTGCATTTAGAAATATTTCCGATATTGTTATCCCATAATTATCCTTATTTCTATCGCGAGAAAATTCATTTACTTATACGTGTGTATCGGTACACTATACCGAACGTTGCGTTCCTACCGAATTCGAGGTTCATTTTCCAAATATCAAGTCGAAATACGTTATTCCCGTTCGATCGCTTAAAGGGTGTTCGAAAAACAATTGACAGTCCTAACCTCCTAACCCGAATAAGGAAAATGTATTCCGTTCCGAACTAAACTAACGGGCAATAGCATTTACTGACAGTCGACTGGACTTTCATGTAATTAAATAACGAGTTATGAAGCGATTAAATTAGAACTGTCAACTGTTTCGAAAAGGTATATAGATTCATTTCTCGAAAATTCGAAACGATCTAGCATCTCTAGTACAAAGAGAGATGTTCGAAATTTAAAGTCGGCGTCGGGGAGGGCGACAAAACACGATCGCGAGCTTCAAGTACGGAATTGTACAACGAACGCCGTAAAACCATATGTAATTTACCGCATTTGAAAACTACACAATTGCGATATATAAAGCGATATAAACACGCAAAGCTCACCATGCCGAAGTCCATTTTACCGTGGATATCCCGAATAATAGTTGCAATAAATCGCTGCAATCAACATGGCCGTATTCGGAGATTGGCGATCGTGTCGTTTTCTGGAGGCCTCCTGTCGAAACCGATCCCACAGATGATGCGTCGTCCTCGTCAAATTCTCACCAATGTCCAAATCCTGTGCGCAGTCTCACTCTGAGATTCAAAAAATGCCACAACACAGAGTCACAAACGCGGAAGACAGTCCCATAATATGTACATACGCGACACAAAGTTCAATCGCGAACACCACAAAACCAACTTCCACCATTCCCGGAAATTGTTCCCGGGTTTCGGCACCAATTTTGTAAACGACTGGTGGAAGGGCTTGTAAATAAAACACGCGGTTTGATCGGCCACACGAAAATCTCAATTATTTATTCCGATCAGCGCCGGTGACGACCCGATCGCGACGCGGACTTCCTAACGCGACGACGTTTCGAAACGTTCTCTCTCCCCGATCGTCACTTTTTCACATCTTAGTTCGTTTTTTCAAACTCTCGAACATTTAAAGAGACTACTACGTCATATTATACATCGATATTATACTATTCGAATTACAAATAATTATATCGAGATCGTCACCATTTTGAAGGGCCTTTTACATAATTTACCTAACAGGCCTGCCTCATTTTGAGAGGTACCCCCATTCGGGTGTGCAATGGCGTAGGGAAAACCACCTTTGTGGGAAAAACCTACGCCGGGTACCGCAGTCGATAAACCATCTATTCTATCCGTAACAACTACCATCATCTGCTACTGCACCTGTAGAACAAAGACGCTATGGACTATCGTACAGTGAGTTTAGTGAGTTAAAGTGACTATAAGTTAAGATATAGGACAGCTATGAACTTTTATAATAATAAGAACTAATAAGTGTAATTTAAGTGCGATTTTAAATTTGTTTCTGATGAGCGAGGCTTTACCAAAATGACTGAACAAAGACAAATACTTTCCGAATAGACCTAAGAAAATTTTAGTTGTGAAATATTTTGATTATATATGAAATATACGTTTAAGCACTTAAGTTTCAACAATGGTAATTGTTAAGTATATCTTAAACATTTGCATATTTGAATTGATTTCTTGAGAATCTTTTCACCCCGAAATCAATTGTAAAGGGGGAGGTGTAACGTGGGACGTTTCTAATTCTAACAAAAATTAGTTTACCCAGAGTTTCATCTTTCTCTATCTTGCACAGCTGTTACTCACAAAATTAAAAAAAAAGGGAAATATACTATTTTCCAACATTCGACAACCAGAAGATAAGCTTCTTGCAACATGTGGCCTAGAGACCCATGTCGGGCACCATCATAGTCGGCGACATCGTAGTCGGCGACATAGAAAAGCCGCGAACCCTCTCGAGGTTTGTGTAAATTTATGATTGTTTGTAAATCAGCTTTTGAACCATCGGTTAAGGAGGGCCTGTCTCCATCTACAGGCCCAGTGGTCGGTGTGGGGCGCCCATTTTTTGAGGGCACTCGACCGTCAACTCCCAATAATACCACCTATCCGGAACAGTTGCCCCAAACCTGCCAGCTCCCGACGGCCCACCTCCCGCAACCACACCTTCCTCTCCGCCCTATCCTATCCCCGAATCCTCTCCTGACCCCAGGAAAAAAAAATAATTATAACCCTACAATATAGAGACCGACAATCTGTAAAAAAAATAATAAGTTAAATTTTACCTCCAAACCAATTTTGTCAATTTTATTACCCTCGTCATTTCTCCTTGTCCAGCAGCCTCCGTTCAAATACGAACCCCGGATCGACCTGAAGGGATAACTCCTTTCGAGCGACCGAAGTTGGTGCCTCTGCTTAGGGAGCCCTAATTAGGGACGTAATATTACCATTAGATCCGGAAATCTCTATCGAACAATTTCTTTTTTATTCGTTTCAAAATTGACTATGTTATAGCGAGTTAAAATAAAAAACGGCCGCGTAGTAACTAGTCCTGTCTATACGACATTCAGTCGCCTTTCTCTTTTTCCGTATTTATTGACGCCATTAATTTTGACTCCGAAGAACTCCAATGTAGTCGAACCCTGCCTATCCCATTTTTTATTCATTTGGAGTGCAATTTGAGTCCAATTATTTTAGATTGTAGGTCATGGCCAACTTAACTCTTTTCGCTCAGCTCTGTCATTAATATCGGGACCTGCTTGAATGAAATACTATAGGCTTAAGAGGAAATAAAAAAATTTTAATAATATTTAATTAAAAAATAATTTCTAGAAGTTATTTGCAAGAAAAATTACATAAGCTAACAATCTTTTTGAATTATCATCTACAATTTTTACGGACAAAATCATACGGCTTGTACAAAAAACGAAATTTTTTTTGTTCACTGACAGCACATTGAATATCGCACATGTTTATTAGAATTCTTAAAAAATCCATATTTTCTTAATTTTCGATCCCTCGGATATATTTCAGTATTCGGAAACAAAACTATTGTCGAATGAAAGCGAAGCTCGTCACGTGACTGACTGGTGTGGGGGAAGCGACGCTCCCCTGCGTTTGGTAAATAGAACGAGGCGCGAGGGGAAAGCGACGAACCGATCGGGCAAATATATCGAGGCTCTACTGTATTCAGCATAAAGTTATTCACAAAATGATTCATTACATAAACTGTCATAGTTTATGATTGCATTAAATACATTTTCAAAGGGTCAATAAATAGAAATCCATATTTTCAACGAAAGCGAAAAAGAGTCGAGAGATTCAATGACGGCAACATTAAGCAGCACATTTAACTTAGATCTGCGATGTAATTACTATCATTGCCGCTAGATCGCCACGGCTATGACTGCGGCTCTATCGTTATCGTTGTAGAAAGTGATTTCCCTGTGTACATTAAAAGGTTCCTGTAACTGATATCTATAACTTATAACGTGAAATATTATTTGAAGTTTCGTTATTTAATTACTTTGTGTGTACTGTGTTTTTTATAGAGCACTGCTATAGTATATTCCCTCAGCCAACAAAATTTTGCACAAATGTGATTTACTGTGAGACCGCTTTATCTTATCTTCCTTATTTCCTTGTAATATATATCAATTCCATTGTCATGGATGCTGGAAGGGTACAATTGCGAAAACCTTGTTCTTCTATAGTAACCCGCTCATCAGACTTTACTTGCCCTTTATTTGGGTCACCGAAAGAATTCAACTCCCACTTTTTACCAACGTATGCTGATGTCCTTCAATGTTGTTTTCATGTGCGATATGAAATGGCAATGGAGTCAAATGCACCTTCCAAAAAAGTAAGCTTCTCTGACATTGCAGAAAATGTTGCTAATCAGTTGAAGACTTTATACCTGAAAGCTTCGAGTCCTACATTATCTCTACAAAGAATTGTCAAAATGATAAAGACATTTCATGATACGTATTACACTAAAAGAAAATCATTTAATAGAGACAAAGAAAAGGCTCACCTGAAAAGAAACTACAACGATTTTATGGAAGATGCAAAACAAAAACTCTTCGATGTGGCAGCTTGCAAATGTGTCATGACGATTAACTGTTCCTGTGATATGTCACCGGAAAGATGCGTTTGTCCGATTACCATGTACTGCCATTGTGAAAAAGAGAAGAAAATTCCTTCGATTCAGAGAAAGTTTTTATATGATCAAAGAACATCCAGAATTGAGATGATGAGAACCGAAAGTGAGGAATTGGATAAAAGAAGAGAAAGAAAACGTGGATTTGAAGACTCTTCGCACGCTTCACGTGAAGTTATAGATCCCTCAGGGCATGAAGTTTGTGTTTCTTGCGATGAAGAAATTTTTGATGACAAATCTGAATCACTAATATGCAATACACTCGAGTCCTTAAGTAAAGATTATAAAGTTACCGACTATACTGCAGCGACCACATCGGTTACAGTCCAATTACCTTGTACCTCACAAATGAGACTTCATTTACCACGAACAGCTGCTACTAGCGACAGATATAGAGTATCAGATCGTGCAACTTCTGCTTTAGTTTCTAGTGTTCTAAGCGACCTTGGGATCGTAAATGAAAACAACAAAACACTTATTGTTGATAAAAATAAAATACATCGTGAGAAACAAAAGTTAAGAGATGAATTACAACATTCTAAAAATCATACATGTCATGAGTTTCAGGGTTTATACTTTGACGGCAGAAAAGATAACACTCTACTTATGCAAGAAATTGGCGATAAGCGAATTCGGAAAGTGTTTAAAGAAGAACATTACTCTCTTATTGGTGAACCGAATTCTACTTACATAGGTCACCTTGTTCCTACCGTAGGCAGTGGAAAAGGTATTGCACAGAGTATCATATCTTATCTTAATGACAATTCCATCGATCATTCAATCTTAAACGTTATTGGTGCGGACGGGACAGTCGTTAATACAGGATGGAAATCTGGAGCAATACGCAACATAGAGCTCATTCTCAATAGACCATTGAGTAAAACTGATGGTCCCAAATCCTACAATGGAGATATAGGTAAGAAACTTCAGAAATGTGAAAACTTACTTATAGTAAACTTTCAGTGTATTGAGTGTATACTTCCTGAAATTAATTCTAGCAACCTCAGTACTGATCAGAAGTATCTGTATGACATTTGCCAATGCATTCATTCAGGTGTTTGTTCGCCTAATGTTGCCAATCGTGATCCTGGAACTTTATCACTTGCTAGGTGGTTGACCACCGCAAATAGAATTTTGAGATTATATGTTTCATCAAGCGAACCCGCCGCAAGTTTAATTCAGATTGTAACATATACATTGAAAGTCTACTCACCATTCTGGTTTGCAGTTAAGTCGAAATCTTCAATAGTCGATGGTCCAAGGGATGTATTTGAAATTATTAAATCCTCACGATACTTGCCAAATAGTTTGAAAGCAGTAGTTGATCCCGTTATCCAAAGAAATGCATTTTTTGCACATCCGGAAAATCTCTTACTTTCAATGATAATGGATGAAAGAGATTGCATTAGAGAACTTGGTTTAGAGAAAATTTTAAAAGCACAAAAAGAAAATAGTAAAAATGATACTCCACGTGTCTTCCAAATTCCACACATTAACTTTTATGCGACCGATTATACTGTTCTGATCGACTGGGAATCTGTCACAGTTACACCCCCTCCTCTGTTGGCAAAGTTCACTCCAGATATTCTTAAAGATGTAGTGAACCAAAAACAATGTGTTGGCTTCGATAAATTACCATGTCATACGCAAGCTGTAGAAAGCTGCCTGAAGTTAGTTACCGAAGCTGCAGGCAAAGTGTGTGGAGCCTAAAACAGGGATGGATACATAAGAAGTACACTTCTGTCCCGTTCTCAATTGCCCGTGTTTGAAACGAAACATCAATTTCAGACATGAAAATTCCAGGAGAACTTGCTCGTCTTGCGAATGGTTGGTTGGATGGGTAGGGCGGCGGTGG